>JAODAL010008173.1:0-119835 GCA_025379985.1 Phyllomedusa bahiana | reverse complement strand
TGAATTTTACCCAAAGTTTCTTTTTGATTTGTCGTGTTCGCCCGGGGCCACCCACCCCCCGCCCCCCTCCGTGATTTTTACAGCATAGTGCTCCTTTAAAATTCTCTACCTAACTACATAAAATCTCCAACTTTATCTAACTAATTGTAAGGATCACACTAACATTAGAGCTTTCTCTGTGAAAAAATAGAAAAATTTTTGCTGACGGGTTGGAAAAGGCAACGCACCCCTACTGCTATGAGACGCTGAGAACACGATCATAACGGGAAGGGGCTGTTCTTGTAAAACGGGGGTCATGTATTTTTCCAGCCAATCGAAACCAACCACCCTCGCGTCGCACACACATCTACCCTGCTTTTCTGTAAGTGTTTTCTGGCCCCAAAATGACAGGAACCCGAAATGGCGCGATCTTATGATGAGACAGTTTTTAAAACCTAAAATATCCTTGATCTAAAATTTTTGATCAACATAAAACTGTCCCAAATTTTTAATTTTGTCAAATAATCGCTCAACACTGTTATGTCCCTTCTCAGGGTCCTCCTCAGGAGTGGGCATTTTTTTTACCACCTGATTCACCAGAACTTTCCTTGTGACGGGTTTTTGTCTCCTTGGGCGTTTTTTTTGTGACCCGATAGGAAACTGTGGCCGAGGCTCGGCTTACCCTTTGAGGCGGGTAAAAGGAAGTGAAGGACATTGCCCGAATTTCGTCGCGGTGCATTCCGTCGGGGGGAAATGACCCAGTCTTAGATGTCTTTTTAGATTGGGGTTAGGACAGGTGGGGATCTTTGGGGCTTACCCTACCCCTGGTTCCTTAATAGGTTTAGGGCACTAGCCTTCTCGGACAGACGTTTTTGGGAGAGACGTCGGGAAAAATCTCTCGCCCCTGGGCCACTCCAGGGGTCCCTTCTACACCCGCTTTAATACAAACCCAGAGAGCCCTGCAGGGGGAGCTTTTTCCACTATTCTCCCACGACCGGAGGACTTCCTTTGTACCCAAGATTTTGTTTTTTCTTGGCGAAGATGGACCGTTTCGGGAGTGCTCCAAAAGGAAAAGACCAGGCGGGAAAAACCCAGCGCCTGGAAATTTTTGCAGGAAAGGGTCACCTGGGCGAACGGGTATTCCTATTTTTCCCAAAAAAGTTGCTGCTCCCATTTAAGATCTCATATTATCTTTCGGTTTTCGGGAAGCTTTTTTGGGATTCTGGGTCACCCCAAATTTTGAGACGGCCCTTCGCCAAACGCGGGGCCCTCCTTTGGAGACCTCTTCTGATCCCTGGGGGTGGTGGCTATTGACTCCACTTGTTGGTAGGGGCATAATTCAACTTTGACTCTACTGAAATGGTGTGGGGGTCCATAGATACTAAAAAAATATATTCTTTTTATCAGGAGGGGCGCCCGCTGATGGGGTTTTTGGGGCTGCCCTGGCTTCAGAGACACAACCTGTTTGATTGGAATTCAGGAAAATTAACAAGTGGACAAACAGTTTTTGACAGTTTTCCCCCTATCATAGGGCAGACAGAGAGGAACAGATTCCCTGTTTTCCTTCGGGACTTTACTTAAGTATTTTCTCAGAAACATCGGAGATACTACCCCCTCAAGATTTTAAAGACGGGCCCTTTTGACCAAATTCCCGGAGTGGGGTTTCCAAAGGGGGAGTATATACCTGTCAGGCCCAAGAGACTACCCATAAAGCAATAATTGCAGAAACCCACAGAAGGGGCATATCCGCCCTTTGGGTGTCCCCAAGGTTGCGGGTGCGGGTTTTTTTTGGGGGAAAAATGGATGGACCCTCCGTCCATGCATGGGTTCCCGTAACTGAATAAAATATGGGTAAAAAACCAATCCCTTTTCCTTGATCCCGACGTTCAATCAAACCCAGGGAGCGCAGTGGTTTTCAAGTTGACCTGAAAGGGGCCTATCCCTCACCCGACTGAAAGGGATGAATGGAAAACCGGTTTTTAACACTCCTGAGGGTCATTTTGAAACGGTTATGCTGTTGGGGTTGTGTAATCTCCCAGGTGTTCCAAACCTGGTTAATGATGTTTTCTTGTACTCATTTTTTTGTTGTAGGTTTGTTTACCGGGGACGCTTTTAATCTATCGAAGTTTGGGTGTCGCACCTCAAACCAAAGTCGGGTATTGCAAATCCTAAAGGGAAAATTTTTTGTTTGTAAAGCTTGAAAAATGTGTTTTCGGAGTGCAGGGGCCTTTTTGGGTATTCCACTCCAATCATTTCATAAGCCCCTGTAAAATTAAATTTTAAAACCGATTGGGTCCCCCTTCACCCCTGAAGGGCCCACAGGCGACCCTGGGGTTTTGCTAATTACTATCGAAACTTATTCGTTTTTCTGTCTTATTCGGCTGATCAAGCAGATCATTTTAAAACCCTTTGCCCCGCGGGGGTTGATGCTTGGGATATGGGCTGGGGCTGTCTTGCTCGGGGCCCCCTTTGCTATGACTAACCTTCCCCCTTGTGCCTTCTTTTCCGAAAATTTTCCCTCGCTGAAAGGAATTATAAAAGGGGAAATTTGGGAATTGTTGGCTATTAAGGGGGCCTTCGAGGAATGGCGCCATTTCCCTCGAAGGTCCCCAGCATCAAGTCATGGTCCTTATGATCATAAAAACCCCACCTTTTTTGAGAATGCAAAGGTTGAATCCACGTCTGGACGTTGGGCGTTATTTTTTATGCATTTTTAAATTTGTTGTTACTTACGCCTGGTTCTAAAAGTGTTTTAAAGCTATGTCTGCGCTGTCTAGAACTTTGTGCAGCCCGCTCCCCGGGGATCCGGTACCTTATTGGCCCAAAGGGACTGTTGTCTCAGCCATTTCCCCTGATTTAGCCACTGAGTTAAACCCCTCAAGATGGACCTGCCAATTGCCTGTTTTTGAAGCCTTCGTCCTCATCATTTCGGTTAATTATTAAAAAGAATTTCATGATTCTGTGTTTTTCTGGACATCCTGGAGTGTCTGGCACAAAAAAACTGATTTCTCTATTTACTGGTTTCCGTCATTGTTTTGTTCGAGGCCTGTGTGGCACTTGTGAAATCGCCTCGGCAAAGGTTCCCAGAACTGTCCCCCTGGGGAACTTTTCCCCCTTTTGGTACCTGAACGTCCGTGGACCCACATCTTCATGGATTTTTGACGAACCTTCCTATTTTGGAGGCAAAAAGGTTATTTGGGGGGTGGTGGATCGTTTTTGTAAAATGTGCCATCTTGTTCCTTTAAGGGGGTTACGTCATCCAAAAAACTTTTTGAACTTTTTTTTTTAAACTATTGTCAAACTACATGGTTTTTCCCGAGAATATGGTTTTTTGACAGAGGGGGGCAGTTCGTTTCTCGATTTTTGGGGAGCCCTTGTAAGGCTCTGGGGATCACCCCGTCCCTTTTCCTCTGCCTTTCCCCCCAAAGCCAATGGGGAAAATAAATAAACCAAAAGGGAAACAAAAACTTTATTGTTTTGTATCTGATTTGCCCGGAAAATTCGGTTTTAAATACTTTTCCTTTTTACAGAATTTGCCCTTAACAATCAGATATAGCTCGCTGGGACCTCACCATTTTTAATGCAACTAGGGTTTTACCCAAAAAATACATCTTTTCCAGTGCTACGTCTGATCACAGCAGGGGGGGTGTTTTCATTAAAGATCTGTGCACTTGGGCCCCAAGTTCGAAGAACTTGGTTAATACCCAGAACATCCCAAAAGAAATTGCGATAAACGGCGCCTTTGTTCCAGGGGTTTGCTGTTGGGGATAAAGTATGGTTTTTCCCCCGAAAACTTATTAAAGGTTCCTTTGGTAAAATCCACCCCAATTTGTAGGCCCAAAGTGGTTCTAAGTGGTCAATCCGGGCTACCGTCTGAAATTGCCTCCTTTTTCCGTATACACAATGTGTTTTCTGTTTATTCTAAGAATTACATTCAGCCGGTAACCGCCCTCCCAGACATCCTCTTCCCGTTTGTATAGATGGGGGAGATAGAACATGAAGTCGGGCCGGATCTTGGACTCCCCTAAAATCCCAAAAGGGAAAGAGTACCTGGGCCCCGGAAAAGGGGTTACGGTCCTGAGGGAGATATGGGGTTTCCCGGGTAAACATCCATGCCGTCACCTGGTGAGGGGAAATTCCCTGGTCTCACCCGGGCAAACCCAGACCGGGAAGGGGCCAGTGGCCCCCCCTAAAAAGGGGGGGGACTGCAGGGGTAGGCGTGCCAGCTGCGGGAGCAACAGTCTGCAGCATTGGGTTTGCGACCCCACCCTGATAGACAGTCTGCTTGCAGCCTTTTGAGTGACAGAGGCTCACCACTCTGGGCTGGGCGTGTTGTTTTTCGTTGGGTTTTGTTTTTTGGGTTTGGCGTTCGCTTTTATTGACCTGGACGTTTGCTCTTCTTCCCCCTGACGGCCCCAGCCTTAGCGTGCAGGGATGTGCCCGTTGGTGGCGCCGCCTAGGGCAGCACGTCAAGTAGGCAGGCAGTGGGCTGGCTTCCAGTTAGGGCTCACTGTACCCCCCATTGACGTGACATGATAATTATCAATCAAAAACGTACACATAGGCTGTATGGACAAAACATTGAACTTTACTTCATTTTTATAAATTGGTGCATAAAAGACATAGTTCTATGATGAACACCTTAGGCAATTAAAAACATATGAAAACGTGGCAGTACTTAGCTGTATAGCTTCTCCTGCTTAGGAGGTAAGTGATAGTCCCATAGTAGATTAGTAGGAGCCGATCATGCTGAGTTGCAGCCCAGTGCCGCCATGTAATGACGCGACGTTTCGGAAGGCACGCCTTCCTTTCTCAAGCATGCGTTGTAAAGGCACGTCATCCTCAGTGAATAAAGAGGATGACGTGCCTTTACAACGCATGCTTGAGAAAGGAAGGCGTGCCTTCCGAAACGTCGCGTCATTACATGGCGGCACTGGGCTGCAACTCAGCATGATCGGCTCCTACCAGTCTACTATGGGACTATCACTTACCTCCTAAACAGGAGAAGTTTATACAGCTAAGTACTGCCACGTTTTCTTTATGTTTTTAATTGCCTAAGGTGTTCGTCATAGAACTATGTCTTTTATGCACCAATTTATAAAAATGAAGTAAAGTTCAATGTTTTGTCCATACAGCCTATGTGTACGTTTTTGATTTATATAGGGGAGACTAAGCAAGGTACTCCTAACGGCTGGGACTACAACGTGTGCACTGCTAATATACGGCATTGTTTGCAATTATTGGATGATAATTATCAAACAACACCACACCTTTCCATGGGTAGTGTCTAGTATTGCAGCTTGGCTTCTTAGAGATGAATGGGGCAATGATGTAATACCACAAATAACCTGTAGACAGGGTACTGCTGTTTTATTTTGTTTTTTTAAAAGAAAGGAGCCATGTTTTCCACGTATTGGACCATTGGTAAAAAAAATCATACAAATAATTACAATTTACTTTCATTAAAATAATGAGCCAAAGAAACAAATGAATTCTAAGTAATATTATTTAAAAATATGATATAGTTAATTATATTAAACAGACTTTTACATTAATAACTTTGTAGAATAAATAATAAAAAGCAGTTAAACAACAGCCATAGTAATAGTAATTGTATCAAGTTAATTAAGGCAAATAGTAAGCAGCATAAACATATTAAAAAATAAACAAGAATTATATTTTTATTGTAAAATGTCATACAATTTAAACCTGAATATAATGTTCTCGAAATGGGTGTCTAAAAAAATCTTCAATTTTAATATTAAAAAACTATGACTAAAGGAATGCAGTACATTAAAGCAAATCAGTTGTTACAACATTAAGCCAAAAAGTATTGGTCTTAATGAGGTGATCCGGGGCCTATTCATGTTTGTTGGTCTGTCGGGGTATGAGTAAAAATAGAAGATAAGACTCAACCTTACCTCCTGGACGGTCTCTTTCACTCCCGGCTGCTGGTCCGTTCATCTCAGCTGAAGCAGTGAACGTTCATCATTCACGTGACAGCTCCAGCCAATTACAGGCCAGAGAGGTCGCATGCAGGTGACATTGTGGCCTGTGATTGGCTGTAACGTGAACGATGAACGTTCCGTGCTTCAGCTGGGATGAACGGAAGGAGAACATCCAGGAGGTAAGTATGAGATTTATTTTCTATTTCTACTAATACCCTGATGGGCCAACCAGCATGAATAGGTCCTGGAACACCCCTTTAAGAGGGTTTATTAAGGAAACATAGTTCCCTGTTATGTTATGAGTTTGGGGTGATTAGACCCGCAATCAAGCCAGGACATTCAGCCATAATCTGGGCACAGAAGTGCATCCATATAACACTCATGTAAAACTAGCCTAAATCCTACAATTGCTGGTTGTAAATGTTCTGCTTAGCTAGTGGGAAAAACTCTAGAGCTAAGAAGAAACTCAAGCACTACTCTGGAGGGTTTACTTTAACTGATGTATGTTTATTTCATAGATTAGATGTGAAAATTATATACAATGGTCCCCCTGCCATATAAACTGATTGTAGGAGCTCCTAGCAGCTGGACCATGATCAGATTTTCTTTTGGAAGTTATCATCCTCTCTCCAAAGCTGATGACCCATTTAAAGGTTAATAAACATTTATTTTTATTATCAGTTCACAAGATAATATAGAGAACAATATGAGTCAGGCAATGGGAAGGTTGACATGTAGGATGAGCAATCATATATGAGATTTTATAGAAAGATGCAGATAACAGTGTTGAATGTTAATCACAGAGCTTAGTCTAATCACCTGGTAAAATGAGAAATGTGTATAGGTCTATGTAGGAAAGATGGAAAGACCCCTTAAGCACCAGGAATGACTTGAAAGGTGAACCTTCCATTATGTCACATAGAAGTGAGGCTCCATTTGACTCTCAAGAATTGATTGGGAGATTTGGAATGTGTTAGTTGAGGTCAATAAAGGTATAGGAATGTTAGATGTTGGGATATGTGGATAATTGTTGGGGTCTAACTTATCCCAGCATTGGAGGGTTAAGGCTATAGTAGGCGGGATTTTGCATCCCAGGGTTAGGGTGGATAGTGGAGACAGAAGCTAAAGTTTCAATGTTTGGAAACCCATCATGTGACGAAGCCCAGACCTTGTCTCATGAAGGATTCCACCAGTATTTGGTTTGACCCAGGGTTTCTGCCAATGGGTAAAGCTGGAGATTTGGGAGACTTAGCCCACCTAAGTTTGTCCTTTTATGTCATTAAGTAGCTAGAGAGTCTGGGACGTTTATGTTGCCATTTAAACTTCTTTGATCGTTTTTTAAGGTTGAGTTCAGGATTGAAACTAGCAGAGTGCGCAGCAAATAGAATATCTTTGTAAATATGAGTATTTTGTATAATATACACAGTATTTGGATGCTGACCAGGGAATAAACAATAAAGATATATGTTTTTTTCTTCTTATTTATTCATACATATAAGTATATATATATAAAGCAGTCTTTGTGCCAAATCTTCAAAACCGTACCATGTATACGAGAATAAGAGCACAGACACTTGCTGAATTCAGCAATCCTTTAAGGTAAGTATGTAGATGAACACGCAGCTAGCCATATGAGATGGAGGTTCTGCTCCATTCCTCGTATGGCTTGCTGGCGTGTTCATCTACATACTTACCTTGAAAGGACTTGCTGAATTCAGCTAAGTGTTCTGTGCTCTTATTTTTTTATACATGGTACGGTTTTGAAGATTTGGCACAAAGACTGCTTTATATATATACTTATATGTATGAATAAATAAGAAGAAAAAGCATATATCTTTATTGTTTATTCCCTGGTCAGCATCCAAATACTGTGTAGAGTTTATTTAAGCAGGGGGGGTCCTGCTTTGATGCGGCTACAGCACAGGAACACAGAGTGCAATTAGTAACATTGTGACTATTTTGTATAATATGCATCCTAACCAGGATAAATCGATCCTAGCAATCCTACTGAGTTTCTTTTGATAGGAGCTGCTAAGAGGGGAGAAGTTAGATTTGACAAGTGAAGAACATTTTTTATTGAGTTGTACACTTAGATATTGAATGGAGGATTTGAACCATTGAAATGGGAATTGAGATTGTAAATGGGTTACTGATTTCGAGTGATTTACCTTATAGTAGCAGGCTAAAATAAAGTAGGAGACCAAAATATTTCAGTGTGTTAATAATGGCAGGTAAAGAGCAATCTATCTCGGTGAGAGCCAACATGACGACATAAGCAAAGAGGTTTATGGTGTGCATCAAATTGCCCAGCTAATGGTCCCATGACCAATGCAAAGATTAAGAGTGTCAGGGGGAATCCCTTTCTGGTACCATTCGATATTGAAAAGGGCTTACAGAGTATGCTATTGACTTAGATACCTGATAGGATAGGCCCAGAAACCAAATTTTTCAAGGGTCTGAATGCAAAGTTCTAGTGTATACGGTTAACTGTTTTTTCTTCGTCGAGAAGTAAAAGCACAGAACACATTTTTCTCCACTGAAGTTTGTGAATAATATTAATCATGTGTCTGGTATCAATCCTGTCAGGTCTGCAGAGCACATTTATTTCTATTAACATAAAAGATAATGGAGTCTCTCAGCAGCTAAGAGTTTGTCTGGGCAGCAAGGAAGTTTTTCTCATACTAGAAGCTTTCTCTCATGACAAGTACAGCTCTGCTTGAACAGTATCACTGTTTCTCACAACCTCTCCATCAGTTACGTCCCTGTTACAGGATCAGCTAGAAATAGGAGCTAGCAGAGCTAAAATGTTTGTCACTGCTCTAGGCCCACCCACAGCCTGTACAGGGAGTGTGAGCCTGAAGAGGCTGTGAAGAGTGAAAACAGATGAAACAATGCATTTCAAAAATAACATTTTATCTCAACACTGGAGATACTATACTACTTTATTCCACTAAATGAAAGTGTCCTTTTCTTGCTTGAATACCTACTAATGGAACATTAAGGACATAACATACTAAATCTAGATATGAAAGGCAGAGCTAATAAAATGTAGTTTTTTACACAAAATCAATTTCCTATTTTAAGCTTTATCCAAATTTTGTACTTTGAACAGTAGAATTGCATTCAACTTAAATTATGTTTAAATCCCAAATTTCTGTGTACTCGTCAAATGTATTATTATTATTATTATTATTTTACCATATTATTACACGTTGCTCTGAGCAAGAATATTTGAGAAGAGTATTACTAAAGCCTTGTGAAGAAAGTAAATGCACAAATAAATGTACTCATATAACTAGGTAACAAAGAGGATCAGTCAGGGAGGTTTGGAGCTGCCAACAGCTTCATCAATCCATAAGCCTCGGTTTTTTGTGTCATTAGAAATCCTGCAGAGAAAAAGATTTGCATTGATTATAAACAGCTATCATGATTTTGAAAATGAAATTATAGTATGCATGCATGCCAAGCTATTGTCAGTTTTCATGCAGTATTCAGCATTTATTTAGCGCATAAAGCTAAATGCTACATAAGCAGTAGATTCTTTATAAAATGGTGCAATAGAAGATTACAGTGCTCTAGAACTGTATTTATCAGATAACTGTGCCAAAGGACACCCAGTCCATGTTGTTGTATCATTTTGAATTATAACTTTGAATCAAAATCAGCCCATAAAATATGCTCTTCAAGTATTTAAAAAGATTGTCAATTTGTAGTTTGTAAACACTTTGGGCGGCATGTATGAAATTTGGCGTTTACACGCCAAATTTCATGCGCATAATAATAGGCCAGAATGCCCCTGATTTATGGGTCATAAATCAGGCTCATTCTAGCGCTTGTATGACATTTCTGGCTCAGGTAAACCACTTTGAAAGTAGTTTAACTGTTCCAGCAGTAATGTGCCTAGAAATGCCGTAGCGTAGCTATAAATATGTAGCTTCATACGGTTCTAGTGTGCCCCGCCTCCCACCTACATTTAAACATGTAGCGGGAGGCTCGTATTGTACGAGTGGGGAGATGAGGCCTCATCATAGTTCTCTATGATGGATATTTCCGTCTGAGAATATCCTGCTTGAAGCCTTGCAATGTCGAGGTACTGTTGATCAATTATAAGGTGTTGTCCTGGTCTCATGATGTCAAAACAGCATGATGAGGAGGATTGTTTAATTCACAATTCGAACGGATCCTCTAAATTTATTGGGTGATTCGGGGATCAAACACCTGTTGTGAATTTTGGCATTTTGCCATTAAGCTCCTTGTTAGATATCAGCAAGTTGTATAAAAAATATAGAAACATTGAACAGTTAGATCCGTGCTTCTAAAGTTAAGAGATGAGTTCATTTAGTTCATTTAAAAAAAAATGTCAAGAACTTTCATGTTCGTCCTGAATTTTTGTTCAAAGGCCAAATATCCCTAACTTTTTATGAGTAGTGTAATTGCTACCTCACAGTACTTCAACAATGTTTGCGGGAGTGATGTCTGTCCACAGACTACGTTTGATTGTACACTGTTAATGGAATACTCTGTATGTATAGTTGAAAGTAGACGTTTACATACACCATATAAAAAGAAACATATGCATGTTTTTCTCACTATCTGACATGAAATCAGAATAACCTTACCGGTTTTAGGTCAATTAGGAACCAAAATTATTTATATTTTCCAAAAGCCAGAATATAAAGAGAGACAGAATTGTAAAGGCATTTTTATTACTTTCTGCAAAATCAAAAGTTTACATGCACTAGGATTTTTATGTCTTTAAACAATTTGGGACAGCCCATATGATGATGCTATTTCTTTAGAAGCTTCTGATTTATTGGTAACATCTGAATTTATTATAGACACACCTGTGGATGTATTTGAAATGCGCAACAGGAAACACACTGCTTCTGTGTGAAACATCATGAGAAATTCTAAAAAAAATTTGGCCAAGATATCAGTAAGAGAATTGTAGACTTGCACAAGTCTGGGTCATCCTTGGATCCAATTTCCAGATACCTGGAGGCAACTCCTTCATCTGTACAACCAATTATATGTAAGTACAAATTAGATGGGAATGTCCAGCCATCTTACCGCTCAGGAAGGAGAAGGGTTCTGTGTCTCAGAGATGAACGTGCTTTTGGTCCAACATGTGCATATCAACCCAAGAACAAAAGCTAAAGACATTGTGAAGATGAAAAAAAGCCAGATCAATGTTTGCAAATGCACACAGGAACAAAGACCTACATTTTTGGAGACAGGTCCTGTGGTCTGACGAAACTGAAATTTAACTGTTTGACCATAATCACCATCATTACATTTGGAGGAAAAAAGAGAAGCTTGGAAGCCTAAGAACACCATCCCAACTGTGAAACACGGGGGTGGCTGCATCATGTTGTGGGGTTGTTTTGCTGCAGTACGGACTGGTGCACTTCACAAAATAGATGACATCATGAAGAAAGGAGATCATGTGGCAATACTGAAGCAACATTTCAAGACATCAGCCAGGAAGTTACAGCTTGGGGGGGAAATGGGTCTTCCAAATGGACAATGACCTGAAGCATACTACCAAACTGGTTACAAAGTGGCTTAAAGGGAATCTGTCGCCAATTTTGTTTTTTAATTATTAAATCAAAATCCATATTCTTTTCCTCTCAGCCATTTTTATTTCCTGATTGTAGATTTCTCTATTCGGCTGTCTATATATGATTGTGGGGAAGACCTTCTTGCTTGCACTGCTTTAACAGCAGTCAGATATGCTTTACAGCAGCTTCATGCACATAGGATTCTTAAGACAGATTCTTTCCCATAGACTTGTATAGGAGAGTTTTCACTGTGAAGGGAGGGGAGAGGGGGACACGAAGCATACTGCCAAACTGGTTACAAAGTGGCTTAAGGAGAACCAAGTCAAAGTTTTGGAGTGGCACAAAACCCTCATCTCAATCCTATTGAAAATTTATGGGCAAAGCTGAAAAGGCAGGTGCGAGCAAGGAGACCTACAAACATGGCTCAGTTACACCAGTTCTTTCAGAAGGAGTGGGCCAAAATTCCTACCAATTATTGTAAGAAGCTTTTGGAAGGATCCAAAATGTTTGACCCAAGAGATACAGTTTAAGGGCAATGATACCAAATATTAATGAAATGCATGTAAAGTTTTGACTTTGCTGAAAGTAATAAAAATGCCTTAAAAATTATCTCATTAGGACATGTTCACATGGCTGGCCTTCCCGTGCTTTGGAATTACGCGCTGATCAGCGCGTGATTCCAAAACACCCGGTGTATTTTGGTGCGTACTATACGCGTGGCAATAAACCGTGTGTACATACCCTTATTCTGGAATTTAGCAAATATAAATAATTTTGTGAATTCTAATTGACCTAATACGGGTAAGTTTTGTTTGAGACTTCTTAAATGTAGAATTAAATGTGGAATTTTTTGAGAGTCCTGTGGAGATGTTTATAGAGAGATATGCCACTAAATCCTAAAGTGTCACTAACCAAAATAAAAAGTTACACTGCCAGTAAGAGGGAGCAGAGAAGCTTAGACTGGCTTGGGCAGTGTCTGTCGATATTAAAAAAAATTACTGTCAGCAGGTGGAGAGATGGAGATTTTAGGTAATGAACTGGAAACCCCTATAACCAGCTTTTCATTCTTCATTCACTGATAATAGCCCTGCTAGCTGATATGAACAATATATAAGTGCACAATAAAAGGATATGATCCTGAAAAAAAATCTTTTTTTATATATATTAAAAGTCTACTTTTGTTCAAGTACATTTAGTTTCACAAAGGAGTGTACGGATCTGCAGAGTTTACTGTCAAATACTTGCATTTGAAGAAGCAAAGTGTAAGAGTACAATTAAATTATGTACAGATAGAATACAGAATATCATAGTTTTTTACTTCCTGTAAACACTTATGTGGTATACCAGAGCAGAGTGTGTCAGATAGGACAGGGTTAAATGTTGTGTTATCTTTACTAACTGTAATACTCTGTGTTATGTGAGTAAATAGGCCAAGCCATCCTGAAACATTATTAAGAGTTAACATAATTGTGAAGCCTGTAACAAGCGTGGTTCCTGTAGCAACAGCAGGGAGGGGCTAAGGTTATATATTACCCCGCAACCAGATTTTGGTATGTTCCACCAGAGACGCTCCAGGGCTCTGGAGGTGTTCTCTTACTGGTTTTCGACTAGTGCTCTCACACTGGGACTCAGCTACTGTTCTGCAAATTGTTCTTTTGTTAACGTGCAACCTAAGGAGACCTGCCCCGGACCTTAGTCCAGTGAATAGATTTCTTACTTCTCATCCTTGAATAGAGAAAGTCAGTACTGTGTTATCAATGTCACCATCTGGCACCAACGACAGGAGGTGGATCCGCAGGTCCCCTAGAAAGGTTGATGTACCATAAGCCAAGGAGCGGAGTGTAAAGGTCTTCACCGGAGCCTGCTGCAAGGCTGGCCGTACTTTGCTGTTGGAAACTTCCAGGTCACTACCCCAATGTAGGTTCTCGCGGTGACTGCCAGCGAGCAGGGTTAAGTGGTACAGAAGGATGAGGCAGGAACGTACGGTAGTCAGGGCATGAGCAACAGGTCAGAAAAGGAAGAGCCAGCAACGTAGCAGGAGAATTTGGCAACAGTAAGGCAAAACAGGTAAACACACAGGAATGGATCGACACAAGGACACCGACAACTGGGCAAGGTGGAAGGTGTCCCTAAAAATCCCATGGGCAGAGATGATTGGCTGGGGAACAGTTTCATTGGTGTGTGCTGTCCCTTTATATCCCAGACAGTGTCCGTGGGAGACAGAGCAGAAGTACCGTAACAACAGCTGGAAAAGGAAGACACTGGGAAAGAGGATGGTCAGGCTGTGTGTGGAATGGGGACAGGTCAGTAATGGAGCCAACAGAAGCACGGACTTCTCCCTGGATCAGAGTACGACCCAGTAAGGTAGAGTAGAAGCGAGCGCAACTGTGACACTGGGACCAGACCCAGGGAGACCTGTTAGCAGCTCAATGCTCTGGATGTAGTGGAATACATTAGTCATACTTTTTCATAGATATTTGTGACTAAGAGCCTCAAGCCTAACCCAGAGCCACTAACCCATAGAAAGTTCTGGACTTAAGGAGTGAGCGTTCAAGCTCTTATTATGCAGGTACCAGGATCATACTTCCTACAGGTCCTCTAAAGCATTTCAATTATAGACCTTATCTGGAAAAGCTATACCAGATTTGATATCTACATGAAGTAAAGCAATCTGTTATTTTTTGGAACACCATCTTGGACTCCTGCCTGTTTATTTCTGCATTACAACATGGACACCTGCAGGCAGTGAAATGGATTAACAACATGCCATAAATCAAGAGTGTGTCCTGGGAAACTTAGAGGAGAAACAGCAAAATCATCTCCTTTACCAGCGCACTTTTATTTAGTTAGGTCTCAGAGGAGTAAGTGAGATTACGAGGTAGGGCCACTGTGACACAACTATTACCCCCATCCTGTCCCGGCTCCTTCTGGGTCATCATACTTAGGACACATCTTTTTTGCCCAATGTTTTTTGGTGTTTGTGGCGTAGGATGTAGCTTAGTAAGAGAATAAAAAAGTCAGAAACACCACCTTGGACCGGTCATGTATTGGTCCAGAGTACAGAGAATAGTCACAAATCCACAGTTATTACAGAAATAACTAGTCACCTGTTATAACATGAACTCAAATGGTTTTCACTCAGAATGGAAGTCTAGAGGTTTATAGGAAATAAGAACTACCATAATGTACAGGGTAAATTTATATGGGAACCTATTGGGCGGTTTATGCTGCCCTGTCGGGGTCATATATGTGGTAGAGGGAGAGGAGCTGAGCTCTGTCAAATTTTTTATATTTAAAGCAGGACTTCTGAGTAAAAAGTAGGGAAAAAAGTACAACAGAAAATGAAATCACTGCTTATCCCACCCATCCCCCATAGTATGTGGGTGGGATAAGCAGGACTTGCACAAGTTCTATGAGGACTTTCTCTGCTTTTATTTAGAAATTCTGCTGCAAATCATATAACCCTATATATCACAGAGCTCAGCTCCTCTCCTCCATCATATAACCCTATATATCACAGAGCTCAGCTCCTCTCCTCCATCATATAACCCTATATATCACAGAGCTCAGATTCTCTCCCTCTATCATAAAACCTATATATCACAGAGCTCAGCTCCTCTGCTCTAGCCTATAACCCTATATATCACAGAGCTCAGCTTCTCTCCTCTATTGTATAGCCCTATATATCACAGAGCTCAGCTTCTCTCCTGTATCATATAACCCTATATATCACAGAGCTCAGCTTCTCTCCTCTATCATATAACCCTATATATCACAGAGCTCAGCTTCTCTCCTCTATTGTATAGCCCTATATATCACAGAGCTCAGCTTCTCTCTTCTATCATATAACCTATATATCACAGCCCAGCTCCTCTCCTCTATCATATAACGCTATATATCACAGAGCTCAGCTTCTCTCCTCTATCATATAACCCTTTATATCACAGAGCTCAGCTTCTCTCCTCTATCATATAACCCTATATATCACAGAGCTCAGCTTCTCTCCTCTATCATATAACCCTATATATCACAGAGCTCAGCTTCTCTCCTCTATCATATAACCCTATATATATCACAGAGCTCAGCTTCTCTTCTCTATCATATAACCCTATATATCACAGAGCTAAGCTCCTCTCCTCTGTCATATAACCTATATATCACAGAGCTCAGCTCCTCTCATCTATCATATAACCTCTATATCACAGAGCTCAGCTCCTCTCCTCTATCATATAACCCTGTATATCACAGAACTCAGCTTCTCTCCTCTGTCATATAACCCTATATACCACAGTGCTCAGTTTCCTCCTATCATATAACCCTATATATCACAGAGCTAAGCTCCTCTCCTCTGTCATATAACCTATATATCACAGAGCTCAGCTCCTCTCATCTATCATATAACCTATATATCACAGAGCTCAGCTCCTCTATCATATAACCCTTTATACCACAGAGCTCAGCTCCTCTCCTCTATCATATAACCCTATATATCACAGAACTCAGCTTCTCTCCTCTGTCATATAACCCTATATACCACAGTGCTCAGTTTCTCTCCTATCATATAACCCTATATATCACAGAGATCAGCTTCTCTCCTCTATCATATAACCCTATATATCACAGAGATCAGCTTCTCTCCTCTATCATATAACCCTATATATCACAAAGCACAGCATCTCAACCTTTATCATATAATCCTATATATCACAGAGCTCAGCTCCTCTCCTCTATCATATAATCCTATATATCACAGAGCCTAGCTTCTCTCCCTCTATCATATAATCCTATATATCACAGAGCTCACCTCCTCTATCATATAACTCTATATATCACAGAACTCAGCTTCTCTCCTCTATCATATAACCCTATATATCACAGAACTCAGCTTCTCTCCTCTATCATATAACCCTATATATCACAGAGCTCAGCTTCTCTCCTCTATCATATAGCCAAATATATCACATAGCTCAGCCTCACTCCTCTATCATATATCCCTATATATCACAGAGCTCAGCTCCTCTCCGTCTATCATACAACCCTATATATCACAGAGCTCAGCTTCTCTCCTCTATCATATAACCCTACTGTATATATCACAGCTCAGCTTCTCTCCTCTATCATATAACCCTATATATCACAGAGCTCAGGTTCTCTCCTCCCTCATATAACCCTATATATCACAGAGCTCCTCTCCTCTCCCTCTATCCTATACCCCTATATATCACAGAGCTCAGCTTCTCTCCTCTATCATTTGGACTGTATTTGATCTATTTCCCATTCTTATACGCTTTATGTGCCCAGCTCAAAACCATAATAGACCAATCCATTGTGTCTGGAACATAAATGGCGACATGTATGAATCCTGGTGCTGACTGGCCAGTTCTAAATCAATTTAAAGCAGTGTAAAATGCGCCAGAATGTATGAAGCTGTTCTTCCTTTACCGAAATATTTTTTTTAAGAATGGAAAAGATCCAAAAATAATAAAGAATTTCCAAGAATGTACTTTTTCATTCTTGGACAAAAGATGGGAAAAGTAAACACACTTATCGCCATACTGATACAGCACTGCAGCTTTTACATGTACAAATATTATGGGCCTCATGTATGAAAACTGTCTGGGTATAAGACTTTCTTTGTTGCCCATAGCAACCAATCAGAGCTCCCCTTTATTTTTTGCAGAGTACTTTATGACATTAAGGGGAGCTCTGATTATTTGCTATGGGCAACAAAGAAAGTCTTACACCCAAACAGTTCCCATACATAAGGCTCAATGTGTCAAAGGGGAATATGTATAAGGAAGTTTAGATATTTATTATCAGATTACTTTTTTATTTAAAAATGTGTCCTTGAGTGGGAAAAGAGAATCCCAAATAAAATTGTATTCATCATCGCTTTAAAATTGTGAGATCAAAGCATTAAAGTAAAAGTGTTAAAGGAGCACTGGCAAATGAAAGTAATACTGAACTAGTTTTCATCTTCCTATCTGTCCTATTCTGTTTCAAATTGGAAACCAACTAGCAAAAAAAATAAAATGGTTTTCAATATTTTCTCTCTATATTTTCCTGAAGGCATTCATTTTATCCTTATCTCCTTCTGCTGCCTTTTGAGCTTTGACTGTAAGATCAATAATTTGTGGGAAATGGACTACATACATAGAAATACAAACAGACTACATACAACTAGTGATTGGCTGGCCCCCATTTTGGTTTTTGCACGCCACCCATCTGCACAGGCTTTTGAAATTAGAGAAGTATATAGTTGGAATCTTCTCTCCCTGAAATGTTAAGGTCTGAACAGGCATCAAAAGAGGTAATATATAGCGTAGGTTCCCATCTGTATTGAGGTCACCTTGGCGTGGCAGATGGGCTTTTACATTTTTGATCAAAATGTGCACTAAGAACCTCAAATTTTCGTGTATTTAAAAGTGGCAGAAAAGCTTTTCCAAAAATTCCTTTGTTTCCGTTGACTGTTTTTTAGTGCTAGTAGAGTACAGTTGATATTGTAGTGTGTTTGCATTATGCTGCTACACCAGCGTGCACCTATGCTCATTTTTCTGAAAAATCTTTTTGGATGTGCAGAAAAAACTTTATTTTTATATCCTGATAGAGGGACATTAGTGATGGTGTTTCTAAACATCAGTGTACAAAGCTACAGAGCTCTAAAGAGTTAAAGTTTGTCAGTAAATAACATGAACAAATTCCATCCTGTAGATAACAAACAGCAGGGAGTGACATTGCTGTCCTGGACACTGCTGCTACAGCCTGTGTGAAAAGAGGTGGCCAGTAACCTAGGGAAGCTTGTGTGCAAAAGCAGGAGATAAAATCCGCTCTACCTCTGCAGGGAGAAAAATCAATTTATTTGGTAATAATTTTTATTTACCTTTGCCTACATGTTGAAAATGAATCAATTAAATGGGAATCCCCTTTCAAGGCTGAAACTATGATGGAACCTAAATTTCATGGGCATCGAGCACCATAAGTGTCAATCATCTTGGCTATCTCATGTATAAATTTGACTTGCAACTATTTAACATATGCATATGCTTAGTTATGCAGATTGTTGTTAGAGATGGGTGAATCAATTCTAATGAAGTGGATTTCGTTTAGAATTTTTAAAAAAAACTTCGTTTCAAAAAACCCCGAAGCCCGGAAGTTTGGGGTGATTCGCTGGAACGAAGTGTGCTTTTGTTTGAAAAAAGGGCGGGCGAGCCTGGAAATTTAACATGGGGCAAAAAATTTCTGGGAGGAAAAGGGCATACCCTTTTTTTGGACAATTTTGTAGGGGGAGGGAAAGCCAATCAGAGCTGGGGGGATTCGGGGAAAGCCCACCGCACTTTTAAAAGGGTCCGGGCGCGCCCGCGGGGAGCTCATCCCGCTCTCACTGTATGATTAGGGAAGGTGTGCCAGGCTGATTGTGTAGCTTTTTACTGAAGAACTGATTTTTATACTGTTTTTTTTTGGGGTGTGTCACAGTTGTCTCAAAAACCGGCTTCTTTTCCCCTTTTTAAATTCTGATTTTGTGGGGTTTTTTGGAAAAACTGAAGCCCGGGGTTGCTCAGTGAGTGAATATACATTTTAATGTATTGCTCCCCAGAAAATTTATGTTACCCAAAAAGGGTGATCTAACCCCTGTTCCTGTTTTTAAAATTTAAAAAAACCCACGTTTTTACAAAAAATCCCACTTCTTTTTTTGGGGGCTGCCCCCCATTTTTTTGCCCCCGTTTACATCCGGGGGTTTAATTTTAAAGGTTGTTCGGCTGCTGTGGTGACTAAAAAAACCCGTTTTTTTCCCCGGGAAAAAGAACCATTTTCCCTGTACAAAAATTCATAAACCAAAGGGTTAAATAAAAAAGTTTTTATTTTTTGTGTAGGGTAAAATACATGCCTTTGGGGTAACACCCCTACAAAGCTAGTTTTTTTTAGCTAAAACTTATTTTGCGAAAAATTTTACATCAAGGGGGTTAATTTAAGTGTTGTTCTGTGTTGGGGTCCCCTAAAAGAAAAAGTTTTTTCACCGCCAAAAAATACATTTTTCCTGTACAAAATTCATTTTCTTAAAGGTTTTAAATTAAAAAGTTTTTCTCTTGTGTAGGCGTAAAAAATTTACGCCATTGTAAAAACCCCACAAAATGGTAGCTTTTTTGGTTTTTCTCAATTTCTTTTCCGCAATTTATTCCAAGGGTTAACAAGTTTTTTTATGCAGGTTTTACTCAGTAAAAGAAAATTTGTTTTTTTACCCCCCACAGAAGAAAATTTTGTAGCCCTAATTCATAAACCGAAGGTTAATTAAGCCCGTTGGTTTTATATTTAGTAAAATACACAAAAATTTTTAAAAGGGGGACAACAAGTCAATTTTTTTGCCCATTTAAAAGAGCGGGAATTTATATCCAAGGGTTTTCCCAAACTTCTTAAAATGGGTTCATTTGGGGTATCAAATACAGGGTGTGTATTTATCATAAATAGATATCTTTTAATCAAAAAAGTTTTCTGTTACATTTTAAAAAAAACTTTTGTCAGAAGAGAGTGGCGGCTCTTTACATGCGAGTGGCAGTGGCACAAACTTTTCCCGGGGCAGGCCCCGGTCCGCAGCAGGGATCCCCTCAGTGAGGCCCCAATGCCGCGAAAACTTTTGCGGCCCCGGGGGTTTACCAGAACCCAAGGGGGCTTGATTTTGGTTTTAAAAGGGAAAACCACTTCCCCCCCAATGACATCTGACAAACCCGCCCAAAATTTCGGTTGGGTCGCAGCACAACCCTTTGTTTGGGATGGCCCCGGGAGGGGGGGCCCGCGGCCCTAACCCCGTCCTCAACCCGCCTCATCCATCCCGGGACCCCCCAGGGCCCGAGATTACTATGTGGTCTGGGCTCAGCCCCCATAAAATAGCAGAAATTGAAAAATTTTGGAGGAGGGCAGTCAGAGCTAGCGGAGCGAAAAAAAGGGGCCAATATCCCCTGCTTCTTGCAGTAGGGGGCAAATTATAGATGTGGAGAGTGGCATGAGAGGTCATGTTGTGAGGGGTCTGCCTCTGACTTCCCAAGAACCGGTGAGGAGTCCCAGCAGGGGAAGGATGAAAACAAAATAGATGATGATGAAACCGACCGCCCCTTGGGAGCCGGGGGAAGGAAAGGGGTTTCCCAAAAATTGCAGGAGAAAAAGGGTTTTCGCTTGGCGCGGCAGCGGCGCAGCCAGCAAGTGGGTTGTGTGGCTGGGGGAGTGGGGGGGGGGTACAGCAGTGTGGGACGGGACCCAACGGCCAGGGGGTAGGAAAACCCGCTTCGCGGGTCCAAAAAAGTAGGGCAAAAGGGGCTCAGCGAGGGGGGCGGGCGGTTAAGTAAATCAGGGGCGGAGCGTTGGGGGAAAAACAGCTACCCCACTGTGGGCATTTTTTTGCAAGACCCCCGGGAAGGAGCCGAATATGGGAATATGTGGGAATTCTGAAGGGCAAAAAAAGGGTGAAGCGGGGCCCCCGGGGAAAGCTAACGTTGGCACCCGGGCCCCTTTTTTAAAACCTTTCAGCAACCAAATCCGGTGGCCTGTGAGAAAGTGGCTCAGTGTGGTGGTCCATCCGCCGCCGCAGCTTGGGCCTAGGGGCCACCCCATGCCCTCGCACCCCTTTAAAAGCTACAAACCTCTGCAGAAGGGAGCTTTTTCTTTTTTCCCATCACCCTTCCTGGTCCGGGTTGCCCCCTTTCTCCTCCCCAAACTCATGGCGCCAGCGGGTTTTTCAGCGAAGCCCGGTTTGGGGCAAAGAAAACAACAGTATGCTTCCCAAACCACCCTTTGGGTCCCAGCAGCTGCCCCGTGCTCCTCCCCCAAAGTTTTTTGGTACTGCAGCCCCTTTCCCTTTTCCCAAAATTGGTGGATTTCTCACCATTCGAGAACTTTTGGCTTGTCCCCAAGCCGAGATGGAATTTCCCAAAGGGCCGTAATTTTTTTTCCAAAAAAAAGCAGTCCCAAAAGATTTAAATAAATATGTAGAACAGAAGGGGGGGGCCAGCCCTTTAGCTTATCGGGTCCCAAGGGTTTGCCCCGGCCACAACGACGTCTGGAGCTGTCCCAAAGGTCAGGGCCATAAATTTTTTTTAAAGGGCCTTTTTTGGGTGAATGTGCTTTTTGCCCGGACCAAAACCAACAACTTGGAAAAAGGTTTGGCCGCCCTTTTTTCTCCCCACTTTGTCAAACTGTGCCCCCTTTTTGCGCCAAGTCCCGCCCCCCTCCCCCTCCCACCAACCACCACCACTCGCCCCCACAAGAAACGCTCCTTTCCTTTACCCACGTGTGGGGCAAACCCGGGTGTCTTGCAGTTCCCTAAAACCGGGGTTGCCTCGGCGCAAAGTCACACAGAGGGGGAAAACTGACCCGCGTTATGCGCATGAAATCGATGGGGTGGCTTTTTCCGTGGAAAAACTGCAAATTTGGGAAAACCATGGTAAAAAGGACAAGGGGGAACATGGTGTCTGCGCTGCCCCGAGGAGGGATGGTCCAGGGCGCCCTGCATGGTGCATGTGTTAAATTTGGTTTGTAAAAAGGTTCCTGAAGTCTTCCAGATTTTCCCGAAAGTTCTGAACAAGGCTAGGGAAATGTCCCATCCCCACTTCATCCATTCCTACAAAGGGCCGGGAAAAACCCCCCTCGATTTGGGCAGCGGCAAAACGGCCCCCCCAAACACATTTCGGGAAGGGCAATGTTCCCCCGTTGGAATTCCCCCTTTCCCCATTTGGACTGCCTGTATGAACAGGAAAGGCCCTTTAACGATTTTTTAAAATGACCCAGGCGGACAGGTTTTCCCCCCCTGTATAACTTGATGTCACCCAGCGCAGCTCATGGGGGAAAACCTCCCGGGTTTGTTGGGGCCCAATTCGGGACCCCCACGTTTTTGTCTTCCCCCGGGACTCCCGGGAAAAATTGAATAACGTTTTTCCACTTTAAATGTCCGGAAACAGTTGTGAAAAATCTTTTCTGGGCAGGAGAATTGGGGAAACGGGCACTACATCTCGCGGCCACTGGATCCGGTGGGGACTAAAATTTGAGGGGGGGGAAGGAGGACTTTGGAGCAGAAGCATTGTTTGGTGAAAGGGATGGATTTTTCCCAAAGGTGAAAGAGGGGGAGAAAGGAGCGGGCGGGAAAGGGGTAGAATTTGGAATGAGAAAGACGAGGAAAGGAGGGCCCCCGCAACACAGTGGCCAGAAATACATTTGGGGAGATGGGGCGGGGGGCCCCCCTCGGAGGCCCACTTGTCCCAAAAGGGGCCCGAAGCATGCTAAATTTGCCAAAGCAAGTGCAGCAAAAAAGGGTCACCCACCCGGGAAAGGGGGAAAGGACTTCCGGGCTCTCCCCCTTTTGGACCCTCGCAAAAACCGGTAAAAAATGGGGGCCATTTTTCCCCAAGCTGCTAAAGGGGGGGGAAACCAAACTCAAATACTATGGGGAAAAATCCCCCTAGGCCCGAGGCCTTGGGGGGCAAGCCCCTTTCCCTCTGACAGGTCTGACCGGGGGGTTCTTCAGCGCTCACGTACTACTGCCGCGGCTGATGGGGGAGGGTCGGGGGGTAGGAGCAGTACCAGCTCCATCAGCAGCAACCTAAGTCTGGAGTCACTGATGAGCAGCTTCCTTCACCCGCCTAGTGAGGAGGGTAGTCCCCAGCAGCAGCAGCAGGACCTGGAGCAGACCCTGAACCAACAGGTGGTGGCCTACTTGGACAGCACTCTGCCACCCCAGTTAGAAGATCCGCTGGACTACTGGGCAGCCAAACTGGATGTGTGGCCGCAACTTGCCGAGTTTGCAGTGGAGAAGCTGTCCTGCCTGGCCAGTAGTGTGGCATCAGAGTGGATGTTCAGTGCGGCGGGGGCCATCGTTACCCCAAGGAGAACCCGCTTGTCCACGGGAAATGTGGAATGACTGACCTTTGTCAAGATGAATCAGGCCTGCATCGGCCAGGATTTCCACACACCATGACACCTCACCCAAACTGAGAGAAATGAGTCTGGGTTCAAATTACCTGCCTCAGCCACTATTCTGATGCCGCCACCCGCCTGATGCCACACATCTGCTGACAATTTCTCCATCTACCACCAACTATCTTTACCAGGGACTGGTATTGCCACCCACCTCCACACTCTGTCATTGTGCCACTCTATGACCTCATGCTGCTGCTGCTGTTGCTGGTGCCGTGACATCCACACTGTGTCATTATGCAACTCTGTGGCCTACTCCAGTTTTTGCCACCTCCAGAATGTCATTGTGCCACTCTCTGACCGCATGCTGCTGCTGTTGTTGCTGCTGCCGTGACCTCCACACTGTGTCATTGTGCCACTCTGTGGCCTATTCCAGTTTTTGCCACCTCCAGAATGTCATTGTGCCACTGTCTGACCTCATGCTGCTGCTGTGGCTGCTGCCGTAACCTCCACACTCTGTCATTGTGCCACTCTGTGGCCTACTCCAGTTTTTGCCACCTCCAGAATGTCATTGTGCCACTGTCTGACCTCATGCTGCTGCTGCCGTGACCTCCACACTGTGTCATTGTGCCACTCTGTGGCCTACTCCTGCTTTTGCCACCTCCAGAATGTCATTGTGCCACTCTCTGACCTCATGCTGCTGTGGCTGCCGCCGTCACCTCCACACTCTGTCATTTTGCCACTCTGTGGCCTACTCCAGTTTTTGCCACCTCCAGAATGTCATTGTGCCACTGTCTGACCTCATGCTGCTGTGGCTGCCGCCGTCACCTCCACACTCTGTCACTAATGTTGCCCCCTGAGATCTCAGCTTGTTTTTCTCCAGCTTTCGCTGGCATGACTTATCAGGTTACTTTCCCGCTTCAGTTTTTTGGTCAGTTTTGCCCTCTTAAGTGCCCAGGGAATTTTATAGTGAAGCGATTCTAAGAGCGGCGGCAGTCATCTGCATGTCATACTAAAACACAACATTGTATGAAGACCAAACCAAGCTCCATCTGCATATTTAAGCATGACACAACGTTCTACAGCACCCTGCAGGCTCTGTGCAGCCTGGAAATAGCTGTTTTTTAAAGCAATTCGTCCCTAAGCAATTCGGACCGAAACGAATTTTGTCGGAAAATTCGGCGATGTCACCGAATTGAATTTTTGAGAAATTCGCCCATCTCTAATTGTTGTCATTGAACTGCTTTGTTACTGTTTTGCTTCTGGTGGTGGAACAATCTTTTTCTTCTTGCTACTATGAATTACAACCTGTTCTCAAATTTCCTACTAGCTCAGTGTTATTAGGTTGACTTCCAAGTGAAAGGTCACTGGTTTGAATCGAGGAGCAGCCATGAAAAAATTCCCCCATAAAAGAGAAGCCACATCATCCAGCTCATCGATAGCGTCTCTCAGTCAAGAAAATTGCCAAACTTCATAATGTGGGCCATGACACCTGAAAGAATACAAAATGAAGTCTGTCCATTCATTCAAAAGCCAAGACGTGGACATCCAGGCAAAATAGTCAAAAGAGTCAACAAGTCGGCTCATCACAATAGTTAGATCACAGACATCAATGCAAGCACCATGTTACACACATTATAAAGGTCTAGAATGGTGGCCCAAAAAAAAGTGAAGACGCTCAATATCAATATCATCATAAGAAGTGTTGGCTTGAGTTTACAAAAAAGTATAAAAAGTGGACAGTAGAAGATTGAAAACAGGTAATTTGAAGCAATGAGACAAAAGTGAATAGATTGGGCTCTGATAAGTGTAAATACGTCTGAAAGAAACAAAGACAAAGGTAGCTAACGTATCAAGAAATTTAAGGACCTGTCAAGTTCGATGAAGGAAGCCTAATAATATGGGGATGTTTCACAGCCAAAGACATTGGATACTTGATCAGGATCATTGTTGATCTCATTGCTGAGCTATTTGTTAGTATCCTGTAAAATGAGTTACTTCATACACTCAAGTACTACGGGTATGAAAAGAACAACAGTGTTCCAACAGGACAATGACTCAAAGCATACATCGAGATTGATGAAGAAATGGTTCAATGACAATTAATTAGACTATTGGGTTATATTGTCTAAAGTTTTTAATGGTGCGAGGGCACACCACCCCTGCATCTTTTAAGAATTAAAGACACTTTTTATAATAAGTCAGCATCCTTGATTTTCATCGAAGTTGCACGTGCGCCGGGTCCGCCATTTTAGTCCTGCTTCCTGCTTCCCGATTTATCCGCCGTTCATCTGAACACCGGAGCACACGAGACCAGCGGCCGCCGTGATAAGGGCTACGGCACCCCAAAGCCCTGCATACGCATATGAGAGTTGTGCCTCTATACTAGGAGCGCAACCTCATAAGGTAAGCATATTTACCTATATTTAGCTGTTCTCCTTTTTTACCATCTTAACTATTTTGCGCCCCCTCTGTGTTTTTTCTCTTTTATCTCTAAGTTCAAAACATTGTTACACTTTTGCTTGTCAGTGTATCCAACATTATTAACATAGTTTCTGTAATACCAAAAACCATGATCATAGTGTGATAATTTGAATCAGATGCAGTATAGTTAGTTCAATTTGATAACAGAGCTAACAAAGGCCATCTCTCGTCATGTAATGAGAATGCAAGTAGAATGTTAAATGTCTCAATTATATCACCTTTTGGATGTTGCCTAAAGCTGGACTCACAAAAAACTTGTTGCATTTCTAGTGGTGTTTTTTTGCCATTTTTCTTGGTGATCATAGGCGGTCCCCGACTAACAACGTTCCAACTTACATCTGTCCCCTAGTTACAAACGGAGACTTATGGGGCATTCTGGCACTTGCAGTTCCATGTTCCACAGAAGATAATAGCTGTGGAACAACAAGTTCCAGCATGCCACAGCTGCACATGAGGTGACATGTTCTTAACAGATACACAGACAGCAAAACAAATGTAAAAAACCCTTCCCTGCATTATCCAAAACTAAAACTTTTGTGCTGGTGTTACATTTAAATATACCTGTTCCGACTCACATACAAATTCAACTTAAGACAAAACCTGCAGACCCGATCGTGTTCGTAACCCGGAGACTGCCTGTATTGAGCTGAAAAACACAGGCCATAGTTTACTATCGCTGTCTAAGGCTATGTTCACACGGCGTAATTGCGGGGCGTAATTACGTCCCGCAGTTAAGCCGTGTGACCGGGGCGGGAGCGGGGGACTGAGCAGGGGGCCGGCACTTCGCCGGCCCATAGACTTCACATGTCAATTATCTCCCGTTTTAAGCCGTGTGAACATAGCCCAAAAGTTAACAGGCAGTCTAAAAATGCACCAAATATTATCCTCATTGGATCCACTTATTTGGGATGGTGTATTTAAAAAAATAAAATATATATATATATATTATAAAATATAATATTATATATATATATATATATATATATATAATATTTATTGGTGCAGTAAAAATGGACAATGTGGTTCTTGGCAGTTGACACTACGTGACAGAAAGAAGAAATAATGAGAAAATGCCTCCAGTTTGTACTTATTGACTTCTACTTATCTCACCATTTTCCAGCACCGCTTTTGGGTGAGCATTTCTTGCCAATGACCTCATTCTGTTGCAGGTTGCTAAGATATCCGAGTTTTGCCAGACTCCTTGCTCCAGTCTAGCCAGTGCTGAACAGATTGCTATATAAAGAGTCTGAATCTGAGGTATGTGACTATAAAACTCACTGTAGAATTTAATAGGAAAAAATCATTCAATACAGAGTTTAAACCTGAAGAGGTACTACCATTGTATTGATTAACTTTAAACATGTAGGCAAAGGTAAATAAAGACTATTACCAAATACATTGCTGTTCCAATTTTGCTTCATTTCAGAGAGCAGTGATGACTGTTTATACAAGCTTTTTTCGTTACCGACCACCTCTCTCTGCTCGAGCAATGGTTGAGCATCACTTCCTGGTGTGTCTTATCAGCCCTATGGAGCTTCTTCTCAGTCTCTGATCTACTCTTTTTACTGAAAATAACTTTAACCCTTAGAGTTACTGACCTAGGAGCAGCCTTGTACCATCCTGTCAGGTCTGCAGAGTACATTTATGTGTAAATAAATTAAATGTAATAGAATCAGCAGCTAACAATGTGTCTTGGCAACCTGTAAGTTTTTCTCTCTAACTAGAAAATTATTCTCATGACAAATACAGCTCTCCTAGCTCACATTTATAGCCAGAAATTCTGATTGGACAGTGTCATAGTTGTTCACAACAACTTCATTAGTAATGTCCCTGTAATACACACAGCTAGAAATAGAAGCTAGCAGAGCTGAAATGTCAGCCATCGCTGTAGGCCAGGCCACAGTCTACATTTCCTGTGAGTCTGAAGAGGCTATGAAGAGTGAAAATTGCTAGATGAGACAATCCTTTTAATTAAAATGAATGTCATACTAAATATTACGGTTAAGTATAAATTGTTCAGTCATATCTTTTTCTAAATTAGTATCATCAAACAAAAAAAGCTAATAAATGAACCTAGGATAACATAAAATATGTTAAGTAATTTAGGCTTTTAAACCCATTCAAAACAGTTTTTTCTCCCTTTTACTAACATAATTTTGACCTTGAAAACCATAATATAAGCTTCATAGTAGAGCCTCAGAACAAAGAGAATCATATTCATTCCATCACTATGGTTACACTTTTTTCGGAGTCTAGCAACAGCATTGGAAGTGTTGAATATATAGATTCCTCAAGAGGGTAAAGAGAACTTTGTACAGCATTTAGTTTTCATTAAACCATTCAATGCTGGAGAGTCCCGGAAGACCACTGCACAGAAGGATGTCTTTTAAACTATAATTGCATAACACATATACACAGGGAAAGTAATACATAAACATAGGAATGACCTAGCAGAATGGTATACATAATGTGCTTCAATATCAGTCAGCTAAACATGCTGATTTAGCACTCGCCTAATAAAACTTGAAAATACAAGAAGGGGTAGATTGTTAGGATTCCAATCTTCCATTCGTAAAGCAATGTAGGAGAGAAAACACAAAAAGAAGCTGCTGAAAGGTCTAGTGTTATATCTCACCCTATTGCTTGATTTGGACTACTTAGTAATGCTCTACAATGTCATAATGCTGATTCTTAAGGTAGGGGCGTAGCTAAAGACCCATGGCCTCTGATGCAAAACTTCAGCTTGGGGCCCCCCTACTCCCATCTTTGGACCAATACTCTTGAACAACAGGTTCCCTACTTGATGTGATGGATGTCTGCGGTGAAATTATTTCTATTAAAAGGAATTGGCTCATTTCCAATGAAGCCAAAGAAAAACAAGTTATACAGCCGAAGTGTCTGTTCCTTCTTGTGCCCTCCCCCTCCCGCCAAAAAAAAAAAGTGCCTTTTTATGGGTTTAGTTTATGCTGAGCAGTTTATTTGACATGTTATCTTTATTCTGCAGGTCAATACATATACAAGCACTTACTGTAAGTACATAGTGACTAACACCATCAGAAAGTTACTGACCAAACCAGTATACTAAGACCAAAAACACCAATAACAACAATATGTAAGGACCAAATAATACTGCCACATCATAACCACATCTTACCGCCATAAACGGTTTGAATAATACCATTGCACTGCTACTGAATATAAACCATTACACTAAGACCACTATTACTACCATACAGTGACCATATAGTGGTAGATAGCAGTTGTAAACAGTCTCTACGGCCGTATAAGTGATTACAGGACAGTTAAATTTAGGGACTTACAGGAGACTTCTTATCTGATGAGAGTCTTTCTTTGTCCCTTTTCTTTCTTCATCCAGGCTAGACCTTCATGACATCTTCTCCCTGCCCCAACTCCTCCTTGCAGAATTTACCACAGAAACATGTTACACTCCAAACAGTGAAAGTTCCCCCAAGCAACAATAGGTCCCTCATTTTTTTCCACCAGTATGTAGAAACACACTCCATATAGTAGACAGCGCCTCCAGATTAGACAAGTGGATAGAAATACGCTTCTTTTCGGCAGGTTAGACCTTGAAAATTAGTCAGATAAGTGGGCAGACTCTTCCTATTAAGTAGGTAACGTCCCCCTTCAGTATAGGGCCCCTTCTAGTTGGTAGGTACGTAGATAAAACCCCGTCTAGTAAATAGGTAAGTAGATAGGGTCCCTTCTAGTTGGTAGACAGGTAAATAGGGTCGTTTCTGGTAGGTAGGCATGTAGATAGTGCTTCGTCTAGTAGGTAGGCAGGTAGATAGGGCACCTTCTAGTAGGTAAACAGGTAGATAGGGCCCCTTATGGTAGGTAGACAGGTATATAGGTTCTCTTGCGGTAGGTAGACAAGTAGATAGGGCCCTTTATAGTAGGTAGGCAGGTACATTTGGAGCCTTCTGATAGGTAGGCAGGTAGATATGGCCCCTTGTGGTAGATAGGCAAGTAGAAAGCACCCCTTGCTGTAGGTAGGCAGATAGATAGGGCCCTCATGGTAGGTAGATAGGAAAAGTTGTTGTAGGTAGTTAGGGCCACTTAGGATAGGTAGTTAGGGTCACTTAGAGTAGGTAGTTAGGGCCACTTAGGGTAGGTAGTTATGGCAATTTAGGATAGCTGGCTATGGCAACTTAGGATAGGCAGTTAGGGCCACTTAGGGTAGGTAGTTAGAGACACTTAGGGTAGGTATTCCACCCACATTCCCCTATTAAAAAAATAAAAAATAACACTCACCTCAGCTCTCCTCTCTTTCCCCGCTAAGCACTGCTCTCTGAATTCAGAGTGGACGGCATGACGTCATCAAGCCACTTGCTCTGGGATGCCATTCCTGGCATCTACTAGGCCCCAAGTCTAGGCATAGGCTTAGGGCCTAGTACAGGAAGCAGCGCAATGATGTCATTCCATCATGCCTCTGCCTTCAGTGGTCTAAGCAGCCAGTATCATTGTATACCGGCCACTTAGGCACTTAGTCACAGGCGGTGGTTGTGAGCGCTGCATCACTGGGTCCAGTGGGCCCCCTGGCAAGCGCGGCCACTGCGACCTTTGTAGTTATGCCACTGTCTGGGGTGTAGGGTTGTAGGAAAGCAGTTCTGCTCATGTGTGTTTATGTGTGTGTTTTAATAGGGATAAATCTGCAGATGAGAAAACTGGTAGGTAATAGATGTTGTAAACATAGCTGCTGCACCATGGCTTTTATGCCATAGAGTACACAAAGGTCCCCCTTTTACAAGAAGACAAGAGTATTTTTAACAGGACAGAGTAGATAGGAACCCTGATGCAAATTTTATATTCAGGCCCAGGAGCTTTAACCCCTTATGGACAGCAATCTCTTGTATTTTGTTAATCATTACATTACAAGAACTGTAACTTTTTTATTTTTCTGTTGAAATGGCCATATATGGACCATATTTTTCAAGAGTTTTTTTTTAATACTACAATTTTAAAAAATAAAATGTATTTTCTTTTTTACTTCTAATATCTTGTCTGTCTTTTTATAATCAATATATTACATTAGTCAGTGATTTCTTTTTATTAATATTCAGCAGTATAGACCTTTCGCTGTCACGAATTAACTTTGAGTAAAATCTTAGAAATGGTAAAAGAGCCACATGTGTTATGCAGACATAATCATGATGATAGAAGCATTATGATGCCCATGAATTCTGTGACAGCAGAATATTTCCTGAAGAAGTGTTGCTGCTGAAAGTAGATAATTCAGTGTGTTCAGATGAGATAAAAAGAACTATAGACCTGTAAGTCTCACATCAACACAGGTAAAGTGACAGCATCTTTACTGTGCTCTATCTAAAGTCAAAAGTCTTACAAAGTCAAAGCTTCGTGGAATTCCTAGCAGGAAATAAGAGGCAGATCAAGTTCGATTTGTAGATATTACATACTTAAACTTTAGCAAAGCAACTGATACTTTATCTTATACCACACCAAAGCACAAACTACTGAGAACAAAGCCAACACTTGAAAGAGCTAGTAAATGTCAAGCACTTGGAGAAAGTGGGGAATTCTGGTGGGGTGTTCCAGGGTATGAGTCACGAAGATTCATCAGAATTTTTGCCATTGGACTCTTGTTATTGAAGAAATCCTAGTAATATTCATCGACAAAATAATTTTATTACCATTCAATTCAACAATTGCAAATATGTAAGTTTGTTGCAGTAGTAATAGGAAATAGTGCATGTCAATTACATGCAACCTATATATGGTTTGTGGCCCTAACACTTTAGATTTAGCAGTTTTCTTTTTTATTTCAGCTTCTTAAGATATAATTGTTTTTTTCATAGAGGTTGTTCATTTACAAGAACTTCATTTAAAGGGGTTGTATCATTTCAATAAATGGCCTTCAGAATAAGGTGACAGTGAAAACAAGCAACTTTGCAATTGGATGTCATTAGCAAAGCTGATTTGTTCTCACAGTATTCATTATCTTCGTTTTCTGTAAACAAACTTCTCCAGTGCTGGTCCGATAGTCGGATCCCACCTCCTTGCATTTCATTAGCGAGGGCTCTAGTAATTTACATTCTGTTCGGCCCCAGACGGCCGTATTCACAGAGCTTGCAGTCCTGCCTCTCACTCAGAATTAGGGGCCGACAACAATTTCACTCTATACAGCTAGCTGCCTCCTCATTGACACTGCAGCTGTCTCTATAATCAGAAAACAGCAGAATTGTGCCACGGTCCCTTAATGCTCCTGTGTGTAAGGGGCCGACAAAAATTTCATACTATAAATCTAAATGCACCTCATAGATACTGCAGCTACTGCTACAATCAGAAAACAGCAGAATTGTGCGTCGTTGCCTTATGTATACATGAAGTGAGATGGATCTGTAAGCAAACCTCCAGCTGTGAGAGATCAGTGCTGAGTTCATAGAAGACTGTTTAGACTGAATGCAGACCTGTGGTATGTAGACAGCTCGTACAAAATAAGACTGCATAGGGAGAGGACAGTGGTATATGGAGGGGGGGGACACACTGGAGCCAGCATGAACAGTGAAGGGGGGATGATGTCATCAGTTAAGAAAAACCCAGATGTGAGGGGAAGAAACACCACTGGATTTCAGGAAGTGAGAGCATCAAACTCCAAGAGAACAGCCCAACTGAAGAAGCGATACATCCCCTTTAAGGTCTTTTCAATGGAACCCATTAAACAGTTGATTTGCAGTAAACTTAAAGGGGTTGTCTCACTACAAGGATTGCTTTTTATGTTAAAGATCTTTCAAAAACAAGTCACTTTGCAATATAATTCCATTAACAGTGTCCTACGTATCCCTAGATATCCCCTCTTGTATGGGCTGCATCAGCTCCTCAGGTCGCTATAGCTACAGACCTCTTTGATCTCTCCTGATAGGCTGCCAGCACTGGTTGCTGTAGCTACAGACCTGGCTTCTACTGCAGCCTAGTGGAAGCCAGTAAACACGCCCCTGAATTCAAAGTGAAACTAAGAAAACAGGACTGAGGTCAGATGAATCAATGTAGTGAGACAACCCCTTTAATGGCCCACCAAAGACCTAATAAAGTTGTCCTAATAGTCAAGATTTTGGTAATTATATTCCATATTTTTTGTTTTAGCTTTACTTTGGGGTGAGAAACCTTTTTTCTACCAAGATCCGTTAAGATATTCATAACATTATTTGCGGGTTATACAAAAGTATGCACCTAAAAATGAGCCCGCTATATTTGGTCAAACATTGAAATAACTCACCAAGAATATGATGACTGGAATTGCTTCTCTCAGTGATCAGCATAAGTGAGATGCACATTGCTGAGCGAGTGAGTACATCAGCCACAAATCTCATCCCTGCTACAGCGCTTTGGGGGGAAAAAAGCCATGAATGAGAGTTGGAACTAAAGTACTTAGGGCTTGTCCCCACGGCAGGGTTTTCAGTCGTTTTTACAGATTTGAAAACTGTCTGTAAACCGACTGTCAACCTTCTACAATGATTTCAATAGAAAATCTGTGCAGCAGTCCACACTGCACGAATTTTCCGCCGGACGGTTTTTGACACCACCGGCATACCTAAAAACTTAGAACATGTTCATTCTTCCACCTGGTTTTCATGCAGAACATGTGGGTGCAAAGGGGGGCACAGCTTGAATCCTCAAACCGCGGACAAAAGCCGCCCCCTACATGCCAATAAAATACCGGTCAGAAAATTTGAACGGTATTTTGTCTTTGCCGTGGGAACACCTGTAGTGTTCTCTTTCCTCCCGCCAAGGTTACATTCAATGCTCCTTAGTCTCTATTACCCCAGTGCTGTGATGTCCATGCCTTTCCAGACATGTAGTAGCATATCTGTTAGAAATGTCATGAACTATATGTTATTATTTTCATGTTTTTTCATACTCCCCCTATGGGCATTTCGGGGTAGAAGTGTCATGGACTAGAGGTGTTACTTATGCTCCTGATGTCCCCAGTTCAACAGGCTTATTTATTTATGTATTTAATTAATTCCTTTTTATAGCACCATTATATTCCAGTGTGCTGTATATAGATGGTCTTTATTCTGTTTGGTGCTTGTCCCCATTGGGGTTTACAGTATAAATTCCAGGTTAACCTATCACTATGTTTTTCGAGTAAGGGGGAAACCAGACTAAATGGTTGAAATCCACACAAACACAGGGAGAACATACAAACTCCTTGCAGATGTTGTCCTTGTGGGATTTGAACCCAGGAGCCCAGCACTGCAAGGCTACAGCGCTAAACGCTGAGCCATTGAGAAGGAACAAGTTGAGCGAGATCAGCTACTGCACATGCTCTCCTCTTTAAACCTCATGCCATTTGTTTTCTGACTGAGGGACATTGAGCACAGTCCCAGATCAAAACATTTTGCATTCCATATACAGCCCGAGGGCTGGATGTTCCCCGCCTCTGCTTCAGTTTATGGGAGCAGATTCAAACTTCAGATTTTCCATGTAAGATAAACATGCTACCATAGAAGTCACTAAACGTCACAATCTGAGAAAGCTGGGGGACAAACAACTCCCAAAAAATTTGGCACAGTTTTTCCAGAACATGAATTCAACTTGACCTACATTACAAATCTATTTATAAGAAGATAAGGTATCATTAAGTGGTCTGAAGAGGTAGCTGTTTGCTACAATATTTCTTATCTACGTTCACTAAACAAGTCTGACCTACATATAAGTATTATGTAATATAACATTTTTAAGCACAGAGAAAGTAAGTTATAATACACATAACCATGGGGGTGTTCTCAGATTTAGAACTAGATGAAAAGGACCTTGTGAACTTCAGAGTAAGCAATCAGATTCCAAATGTCAAGGCCAATGAGAATGGTTAAGAGGACTTATAAATTAGTGTCCCTTTCAAGCTGATGCGTGAGGAAGCCACTTGATGCTAAGAGCTTGGGACCTTGACATGGATGAGGATAAAATTACGATGTTTAACATTGTACAAGATGATGGACCAGGTTGTAGTAATTGCTGTAGTCATTTTCATAGAGAATGTCAAAAGTTGTTCCAATACATAAGTGGTCCAAAACTAATCAGTGAGATCATTGCAACTTAATGAAAACGATCTCACAGTTAAAAAAATCATATTATCAGCTGGGCATAACTAGAATTCATGGCGTCCCATAGCAAAATAACATGGGCCGTCACCACCTAACGATAGGAAACAAAAACTGCAACACATGTACCAATAGTTAAAGGTGTGCTCCGACAATATCAAATGCTCTTTAGTCCATTGAGTCATGATATAGAATAGAAGAAAAGAATACTTAAATGGTAGGCACTCTTGTTCCATCGCTGTGACCATCCCGGTGATCCCGGTAGTAGACTTCTCCATTCATTCTTCACGTCACCACTGCAACCAATCACAGGCCAAAGAGGTGCGTGTGGTATATCCATCAAGATACCACTCCAGCCAATCAGAGGCTGTGAAGAATGTACAGGGAAGTCTACTGCTGGGACCCCCAGAACAGTTGCAGTGACGGAACAAGAGTGTTTACGAAATAAGTATATCATGACCTAATGGACTAGTTAGCATTTCCTAGTATCGGAACACCCCTTAATACCCATATACCATAAAATCTACATAGTAGTGCTAGATATTAAAAAGCTACCAACTTGTTATTTCCTACAACCTCTGGGCCCCAGAGCACCTGTGGTTGTTACTGTTACAGTTATGACTGTTATAGTTATGCCCAGGATCATCAGACTGTTAAATGTTTACAGGCTAAAGGTGTAACCCATTACCACTGCAGCCAGTTTTTACCTCTATGACAGAGCCTCATTTTTTTTAAAATCTGGTATGTGTCACTTTATGTGGGAATAACTTTTTGAAACTTTTACCTATCTACGTAATTCAAAGACAGTTTTTTGGTAACATGTCATGCTTTAAGTTAGTAACAACGTTTGGTTCATTCAGTACTTGCTTATTTGTGAGAATTATCATGAAAATTTAAAAAAAAATGCCATTTTCAAATTTCAAACATTTCTGTGTGTAAGACAAATAGTTATGCCACACAAAACAGTTTATAACTAGCATTGACCATATGTCTACTGTATGCTGGCATCATTTTTCAAGGTCTTTTTATTTTTTATGACATTAGGGGGCATATAAATTTAGTAGCAATTTTTTACATTTTCAAGAAAAATTGCAACATAGATTTTTTTAGGGGTCAGTCCAGTTCTGACAGGGCTTCAAAGGGCTTGAGTGTTAGACACCCCCATAAATGACTTCATCTAAGAGCTGCACCTCCTAAAGTATTCAAAACAGCATTTGAGAAGCTTATCGAGTTTTTTCACAAGAAAAGTAGTGGTGAAATTTCAAAACTTCAGTTTTTTTGTTTATTCAAAATTTTTATCTGTTATTCACTGGAACACCGTAGCTATTACCAAGTAAATGCAACACAATATTGATTTTCCTGATTCTCTAGTTTTTAGAGATATACTATATGTGACCCTCGTGCACAATTTGACTCAACCACAAGCCTCAGAATAGGAGGAGCATCTACTAGATTTTGGGGTCTCATTTTCATGAGGATTTTCTTAAGGCACCTTTACAAGTTTGTGGACAACCTAAGGTGCTAAAACTAAATTAAAACTCCTAAAAATATCTAATTCTGGAAACTACACCCCTTATGGAATACATCCAGGGTTGTAGTAAGTATATTAAACCCATAGGTGTTTCACAGATATTTTTCAGTGTTAGGCTGTGAAAATGAAAATATTTTTTTCCGATAATTTTTAATTACATTTTTTTCCTTTTTTGTTGTAGAAAAAAAGGACCCCAAAATTTGTTTCACAGTTTCCAGACTCAACAATACCCTATATGTTGGTGTAAACTGCTGTTTGGGTGCATGGCAGGCCGTACAAGGGAGTGAATGCTATTTGGTTTTTGGAATGTAGATTTTGGTGGGTACCATATCACATTTCCAAAACCCACAAGATACCAGAACAGGTAAAACCTTCCAGATGTCACCCCATTTTGGATTACGCACCCTTCAGGGAACTCATCTAGGGGTGTATTGTGCATTTTGGGCACACAGATGTTTTTTTCTGAGCATTGGGATGTGAAAGTGGAAAAATAAAACTGCAATTCTCCCATTGTTTATTGGTTTTCATTTTTACAGTGTTTACCGTACGGTATAAATGACGTGATAACTTTATTATGCAGATCGGTACAGTTACAACAAAATCATATAGTTTTTTTTATCTTTTAATACTTTAACATAATAGAAATGCTTTTGTAAAAAATTGCTTTTTATGTTGCCATAGTCTGACAGTGTTAACTTTAGAATTTTTTGGTTTTATGGCCGTAGTTAAGGGCTTGTTTTTTGTGGAATGAGTTGACATTTTCATTGGTACTATTTTGGTTCATATGATGCTTTATTTGCTTTTAACCAATAGTTTTGGGAGGCGGGATGAACAAGATACCAATCCTAGCAGGATTTTTTTTTTCTCACAGTGTTCACCGTGCGGTATAAATAACATGTTAACTTTACTCAGCAGGTCGATAAAATTACAGCGATACCCAATTTATATATTATTTATAATGTTTTACTGCTTTTACGCAATAAAAACACTTTTATTCAAAACGAAAACACGTCTTTGCATCGCCATAGTCTGAGAGCCATAACTTTTTTATTTTTCTGTGTACAGAGCTTCATAGCGGCTTGTTTTTTGCGGAATGAGTTGATGTTTTCATTGGTACCATTTTAGGGGACATGACTTTTTGATCAATTTTAAATCCATTTGCGCAGTATATGTGATGTTACTTTTACTCAGTGGGGTGATACGATTACAGTGGGGCGATACTCAATTTGTATAATTTTTTATTTTGCAACAAAAAAGTGTTGTTATTGCATAAAACATATTCTGATGGCCCTAACTTTTTATTCTCCATATATATATACAGCTGTGTAAGGGTTTTTTTTCGGGATGAAGTGACATTTTCATTGGTATCAACATGACGTTTGATTCCACATGGTAAATACGATTGAGAAGTTTAAAGTTCTCGATTACACTCAAAGCAAGCATTGACAAGCGGTGTGATTCCTTTTTTTTGTACTGGACATATAGCTTTGATTTATATCAAGTGTCGCAATTTAAAGCCTGATGTTGGCCACATGCATTGGAGGCCACCCTCTTCAACTGGACAGAAATCCGTGAAATAAACATCTTTCCAGCACATACTTTTCAAGCATAGCTTGTCTTCTTCTTTTGGCATGCTTTGAGACAAAAAACCTTGTAATGCAGAGGTGGATTCGCTGGACCACCGCAAGCGATGATAGTTAAGCCACGCCAGGGAGCGGAGTCTAAGTAGCCCCCGGTTTTCACCAGCGCCTGCCGCAAAGCGGGATGGACTTGCTGCGGCGTGAGGCTACCAGGTCGCTACCCCTGACGTGACTTGCTTGCGATGGAGGCCGGGGTACAGCGTGGTACAAAATCGTAATCCAGAGGTGTGGTCAGGGACAGGCAGAAGGTCAGGGCAGGCAGCAGGGGTTTGTGGTCGGAGACAGGCAGATGGTCAGGGCAGGCGGCAAACAGGCAAGGTCAGGAAACGTAAGCAAGCGGACTGGTACACGAGTAATCAGTACGGACTCCAACACTCTTTAAAGACACTGAACGCACACCAACGAACTGGCAGAGAGTGCTGGGGGCGTGTTCCTTAAATAGAACCATCGCCCGGCAAAAGACCAATTACAGGGACGCTAGCCCTTTAAATCCAGAGAAGCTGTCGCGCGGCCGCGCCCTAAGGGGCAGCGTTCACAGGATCGTGGATGGGTAAGTGAGCCAGCGCCGGGACCCGGGAAGCAGGGGGATGGTGACAAACCTGTTATAACCCTGTTCAATAAATACATGAATGGTCGTACACCAAAATCTGGAGCATTGGAAAACAAAGAAAGTTCTACACCTAGACAGTTTTCATACATGAGTCCCTAAACCTCTCAAAATTCGCACAATTAGACACATTTATGAATGTGTCATGCCAAAATGTGGTGCAAAACTGTCATAACAAGCCAGACCAAGTTGAAAGTGACATTGCTGAGCCCAAACTTGTCCTAGATGAACTGTTACTGCCAATAGGGCAAAAATATTAATTATTTCCCAGATAAAACCCATAAAGTAATAAAAATAACTTCTGATAGTTATAAAACTATATGAAATCAAATAACAGAACATTAAGATAAAATGATATAATAGAAAATTAATATAAAATTATATAATATTCCAAAAATATAAAATGATATATAATTAATATAACATTATATCATATAAAATAAATATTAAATAATATTAATTCAACCAATACAGCATCTACCATAAATAAAATCCTTAATTGGGTATTTATGGAGTTATCGTTGTATTATCAGTGATTACAAACGCTTATTTTATTTCTAGTCTGCTGTTTGTGTACAAAGTTGAAATCGGCACAGTTTTTATGGTGATCGGATTTTTTAGATCATGCGATAATTTAGGTTAAAATCTGTGCATCATCTATTAAGATCGCGCCCTATTCGGCGCTTCCAGTAATTTTGGCGGCCAACAAATCAGTCTTACACGAATAGAGCAGTGGTGAGATGTGTGTGCGACGTCAAGAGCTTGGATAGTGTATGGTTGCGATTGGCTGACAACATCACATGACCCTCGCGTTTTTAAACATAGAACACGACGTTTCCTGTTCACCTCATGTCTTTCCAGCGTCTCATCGAGCATGAAGACTGTCTCCTCTCTTGTGACCAAACAGCTCAGCGAAATTATTATATTTCTTCAGACAGAGAAACCTCTAAATTAGCTGTGATCCTTACAATTTATTAAATGAGACTTGGAGCAGATTTTATATAGTTAGGTAAAGAATTTTAAAAGAGCGGAGCCATTCTACCGCTGAAAGTCACGGGGTGAAGCTGGAAGGTGGGCCCCGCGAGCGAACACAGACAAGCTCTATAAAGGAGAAACTGATAAAGTTCCCAAGACTTAGTGTAAACATTGCAATAGCTTTATTATTAACAGTTTTTCTATGAAATATATTTCCTGGATTTGGGCCAGCCAACTTATAGATACAATCATTCTTTTCTAGTAACTGGCAGGTCTCTTTTGTTAGTGCAAAACTCCCACTTTATTAACCTTATTTATACGATTTCAATAGGTGTTCATTTCAATTTTGCCGCATTCCATATCCACCTTTGTGATATATCCACCTTGTACTCTAAAATAGAATTCAGCAAGTCAGCACAGTTGATAGGGTGCCAAAAATATCTTGTAATATCCGACATAACATAACAATATCTGTTTTTTGACGTTTGTTAGTGCACTACAGTCCGTGTTCATTAAGCACCTTGCATCTTAAATGGAATACTGGCAGATTTTTTATTCACCACAGTGAATTATAGTGCCAAAAAAATACTTTTATTATATCCGAAAATCACATTACAGATACGATGTTTATTGGCACTATTTGCCCAGTCGCAATTTTTGATAGAGCCACCTTCGAGTTAAATTTGAATCCAGCAATATGTGTAGTTACCACAGTAATTGGATAGGTGCCAAATAATACCTTTTATTATCCAAATACATCATACTGATAGTGTGTTTTTCGACTTTGGTGCACTACAGCTTTGTTCATTGAGGCACCTTGCACTAAATTGAACTACTTGCAATTTTATAGTCGCACCACAGTGAATTGTAGGTGCCCCAAAAATACCTTATATTATCCTAATACATTACAGATACGTGTTTTTGCGACTTTTGCCCAGTCCAGATTTGTTGAAAGCCCACTTGCAGTTAAATTTGAATCCAGCAATTTGTAGTTACCAACGGTGACTGTGATAGCGGCCAAAAAATATCCTTTTATTATACCCAATAACATTACAGATACGTTTTTTGACTTTGGTGCACTACACTATGTTCATTGAGGCACTTGGCACTTATAATGTGAATACTAGCAATTTTTTTAGCTCACATCAACAGGGAATAGATAGTGCCGAAAAAATACCTATTTAATTAACCAATACATTACAGATACACTCTTTTTGCACTTGTTGCCCATCCCAGATTTGTGATCAGAGCCACCTTGGCAGTTAAATTTGAATCCAGCAATCTAGTAGTTACCAACAGGTGAATTGATAGGTGCCGAAAAAATACCTTTTATTATCCAAGATACATTACAAGTACTTGCTTTTTGACTTTGGTCTCCTACAAACTTTGTTCATCTGAGGCACGCCTTGCACTTAATGTGAATACTACACATTTTTTAGTCACCACAGGTGAATTGATAGGTGGCCAATAAGAAAAAACCTTTTATTATCAGAAATCATTACATATACGTGTTTTTTGGCACGTTTTCGCCGCTGTCCATATTTGTTGATAGAGACACTGCAGTTAAATTTGAATCCAGCAATTGTGTATTTTACCACAGGTGAATTGATAGGTGCCAAAAAATACCTTTTATTATACGTGATACATTTCAGATACGTTTTTTTCACTTTGGCGGCAGGCCACTTTGTGACTTGATAATCTACTTTGAAGTTATACTTGAATCCAGCCAATTTGTTTTGATTTGAGGGATTTGATATAGCTGTGATTTTGCCGTCTTATTGATACGAAGACTTTCAAAACTCTTCCAACCTTCTCAAATTTGTATATTTTCTGACAAAGAGCGAAAATACAGCGTTGAAGCGAGCAAGTGAGGGAGGGTAGGACAAGTAGAAGAGTAACGGAAGAAGTGCTCCTTCCATGACTAGGCGACAACACGAGCATGCCAGCGCTCAACATTTGCAGGACCGTCAGGCTGTTCATCGCTAGGTCAGGCCCTGTGAATCTCAGTAAGCGCTCCAAGCCGTCGCAATCTGTCCTTCAGTGGTTAATGCGACAAACCTCCATACCAGCAGTCTATACACCATCCTACGTCCTCCCAGTCACAAGTCCACAAATGTCGTCATCCAGACATCACCAGCATCCTCCAACATGAGCAGACCCCAAATGTAACGTCGTTTACCCATCCACTGATATAATCCATTGTCTGAAGACCTCTTTGATGACAAAATGCGTTGGGGTCAAAGGCATGTTAAAGATCAAGAGGCCAAAAGATATTTCCTGCTCTACGCCCATTACATGATGCCAACAAAAAAGGGAGAGAAGGAAGCCGTCAATATTCGCAAAATAACCCGGGCGGTCCACAACGCCTTGCAGTCCCTCTTGCTTGTGTAGCCCCGCAGCTTCTGGATCAGAAAGTCAGGACACAAGTCACCTGTGTTGCTATGATGATGATACGACATTGCGGATCCAACGTGGTCTTTTCAGCAGAATTCTGCTTGCGAGCGCTTTCAGTCACTGGACGAAGGAGGAAACGATGGGTATGTCAGTACGGGTTCCGCCTCAAAAAGGAGAGGGCGTCGCAGAAGTCCGCTGTATGAAATCCGCCAGCCACGTCCCGCAAACACCACGCTCCTCGATTAACGCCGACAAAAAAGGTCCAGGAACTCTCAAGCCAGGGCCTTCTTTGACCAACAGCCTCTGATTCACCCGGGCGATGGTCATATTGCCCGACTTGCCTAAAAACCATAAGACGAAGGCAAGAACCCTTATGTGGTTAACCACCACAACAATGTCAATCCACATGCAGGCGAATGCATTGAGTTGACAATGGAGACAAGACACTTGGCCCAAAAAAGAGCCAGACCAACGCCGGCCTCCAACCCACTGTCCACCCTCTAGTCTCCCGCCTCACCTCCGGCCGACGCCACCAATTGTTCCTCCACTGGCCCATGTCTCTCAATCAGATCGATGGATCAGCCTCCGCATCAGCCTCCACCGTCCCCAGTACCACCAGCACCACCAAGAAGACCCACCTACCCTTTCTATTCCGTCCTATCCGCCAGTATTGGACGACCTGCACCCGTACAGTGGCCCATTCTTAGTCAGCCAGCCACTCTGCTTCCAGTTTTGGGAGCAGAAGAAAACACTTAACCAGCAAACCATCCCAAAGCCAAACCTGAATGTTGGCATTGCCAAGGCTTTTGCCTTGGAAATGTTGCCACTTTCCGCATGGTGACACAATGGGGTTCTGCCACGTCATGGCCCTTGCCTGCCCCCCATACCAAATTCAGCAGCATTTCTATTGCCAGAAAAGCCCTCCCTCCCTGGCCATCACGTGTCATCGTAAAATTCAAGCGCGTATGTCTGCAACTGTGTCCACGTAAAAGTCCATTCTGACCACCGACACATGGACTTGTATGCACGCCAAGGCCGATATATCTCTGTGACAGTTCACTGGGTGACGCAGGGTGATGTCCCCTGGGTACGGTGCCTCTCAGGCTCGCGCACCTTTCAACAACCCAGGGATGATGCAGGTTCTTTCCCCCAAGTCCCTGATGGGCATCACATGCCCAGAGACACAGCCGGTGTTGAAATTATCTGTCTTGAGACCGTCCACACACAGGTCAGGAGCTGTGGACAGCTTCTCCACAAGCGAGAACCGACGGATCGCTGCAGGGTGCCAAGAACCTGTGCCAGCAAGATTTGTGTCACTAATGCGAAAATCTGCTGGCCAGCCCTTAAGAATCGCTAGCTAGCAGCACATCCCTTAGCCTGGCACATGTCAAAGAACCTAGTCTCAGAAATTTCTAAAGAGCTAACGGGGTCTGGACTGCCTGCTGAGGAGAAGCACGAAGTTGCTACAGTTCGCACTTCCGCCATTTGCACCCTGCCTCGTTCCCGCCTGCTGCTTGCAGCGTCACTCTGCCTCCCCGTCAACCGTCTCATTATTGACAGTGGCAACACGCTGAGAATTCCACCCTCCGACATGCCCAACGATAGGGCAGCGACCTCAATGGCCATTACGCAGCATACTAATGACACTGGCCTTACAGAGCAACGGTGCCACACCTCGGGTGTTGACCACCGAGAGTGAGGCAGGTAAAAAGCTCTGCAACATCCTTGCCATTTGAAGAAGCCCACCCAAAAAAAAACAAAAACAACAAAATGGTCAGATGCGGACAACGCCCTTGTCACTTGAGCATTGTGGTGATCCTTATTCGTGGAACGAATCGTTGGACCCTCTGAAACAACATCTCCGCCAGCAACGAAGAGAGACGGACACAGAATCGGGACAAACGAGTCCTTTCTCTCCGTAAAATCCCAAGGCCCGACAGTTTCACAATTTCATCGTCTTCCAATAGAGCATGGTTCGGAGGTCCAGAGCTAGTGGCAAGGTGGCACATCACTCTAAGCGTGCATCATCATCAGGCAAGTCCAGGGCTGTGTTGGAACTGTAGCACGGAGGCACGGAGGTGAGGACGAGGAGGAGGTATTTCCTTAACACCACCGATGTTAACCGAAGCGCCCTCCTTGGAAAGCAGTTGGCGCGAATTTGAAGGCGGCAGGAGGAAGATAGGAAGATCAGTTTCGCTAGTGCCTCCTCGAAACCCAGAGCTTGGGAAATCAATGCTCCATCTCTCAGCATGAGCTGCTTGATGCATCCATTTCCTCCAACATGATCATCGCATTAAGCCATCAAAAGTAACAACAGTTACGGGATGCCACCCTGCATCCTCCTGGATCCCCGTACAAAACAAAACTCACGACTAGTCCTTCACCACACACCAAAATAAAGAGTAAAATCAGGAAATGGAGACCTTGCTGAGTGAACCTCAACTGAGACATCTGTTGCGTCTGCTTCGACGTTCCCCAAATGTCACGTGGAACAACATCAGCCGACTTGACAGCATAGATGGCCAAGTGCGTATCGGCAGCAGCTCAAGTTGAAGCAAGCCTAATGGTGACACGCTGGCAATCTTTGTTAACTGCACCTCTACCAAAGCTGCATGAAATGCAGCACACATCCAACACACAGAGATTCAGCCTAAACATGGTGCACAGACTATCTGCGTCACAACACCGATGTTTGGTAATGTGTTCCGGACTACCCAATAGACTTTGGGTCCAAAATGTACAATGGCCCGAGCAGTGACTCGTCACGCCATAGAGTTTTGTCCGGCCCAGCATCCACGTCATATCTAATGGACGCTTCATCACAGCTGAGTGAGTTATTACAGACAAACGCCCGGCTGTTCCACAGATGAATGAAATCGTTGACTTTCATCAAAGATGAATCCAAGGCATGTATCTCTGATGAAGTTGTGACCGCCAATTGCCCAGAGGTCACCGATTAGCTGCCGTCTAAAACTTCACAATCCTCTTCAAACAGAAATGGTCCCTTGAAAGATTTTTTTTAAAATATCATTTTATCCTTTACTGCAATGTTTTATTCTCTTTTCCCCAACATTTCATTTTGCTGATTTTGCTGTTAGGAACTTAAAAGAACACCAAGTTGTTTCATGACAACACCCGTACTTCCAGTTTACTCAACTATTATCTTAAGAAAGTTTTCACATTGTCAATGATTTGAGGATCATGTAGCTGTGAGATACGGGCCAGGCAAAAATATGGTCCTGTTGGAACAGAAATGTGGCTTTAAGTGGCATTACACCCTCACAATTTTTTAATAGTGCTGAGAAGTCATAATTATAATTTTTGGTCATGTACTGTTAGATACAGGCAATAGATCATGTCCTTTGGAAGCAGAAATGTGTCTCTAGGATTGGCATTTCTCCTCAACAATTTTTAACAGTGGGCTGAGAAGTCATTTTATATATTTTTGGTCATCGCTGCTTTGTAAATGCAGCAATACTGCGAGGTCTCTATTCTAAAAAAAAAAGTTGTTTCTAACAACATGTATGTTCTTTTCACATTTGTCCAAGTGGCTCAGTCATGCTTAGAATTTTTGAGGCATTTTGCTTGTGAAATCAGCTAAGTGATACTACAGGCCTATTATCAAAAAAAAGTTGTTTCTAACAGACATTTGTTCCGTCACAATTGTCCAAAGTGGCTCAAGCGTCATGGCTTTGAATATTGGGGCATTTTGCTTTGAAATGCAGCTATACTACATGTCCTATAATAAAAAAAAAAGTGTTTCTGATACAGACATTTGTTCTTCCACAATTTGTCCAACAGTGGCTCAAACGTCATGTGCTTTGAATGTTAGGGGCTTTTTGGCTTTTGAAATGCAGCGAAACTACAGTCCTATTCATAAAAAAAAATGTTGTCGTCTAACAGACATTTGTTCTTCACAAATGTGCAAGATGTGGCTCAAGGTGATGGTCTGTCAGAAACAGAATAGTAGGACAAACAGTAATGGACACCTATAGGCAAAATGACTTGTTTTTTAGGCAAGATCTTTCACATATGCTATCATTCCCTGTATTGAGAAAAACCCATTCATACAATTAAACAAAAAGAGAAAACAAAAGACATGGTGGGATTCCATCCCTTTTTAAAAATGTTTTTCTAAATTAAACTACGTAAAAAACGATTGCATGTACAAAATAGCTGTTAAAAAAATTCCTCTTAATTATGTACTCAAGGGAGGTACAAGAAAACTTGACCAGATGTAGACTTATTCAGAGACAAAGGAGTATGGAGCACGACAGAGAGCAAGTACAGGAGTCAATTTCCTCCAGCATTCGTTGATCAACATGAGAGAAAAGAAATGCCACAGAAAAAGGCACCTGGGTGTAACGAGGGCCTGAACCACCATATTTCCAAGTGAAGCTCAATTGGATCCACACTCAACAAGGGGCAAACGGCTACCCAGTCTTGACTGAGTACTGAGTAAGCGAGTTCTCAACACATCCCTCCAAACGTCACAACACAGTCTTTCGTTGCTCGCTCATAGAGGGCATTTGAAACCTCTGTTAATAGATGAACTGGGGGGGGCCGGTGGGAAGACCCATAGCCTGTCTCACCCCACCCTCACTGTAACTCCGGCCCAGGATCAAGCTGTGGCCCAGGCCATGTATAGAGTCAATGTCCAGATCACTAAAATGGTGGTTGAAAGACTCCTTTTTCCGCACTTTATTAATCCTGTTGGTCATAACAGGTTTAAGGTCATGCTGCGTCCAGGGACAGGTTTGTCAATTCCTGTCTAAAACTAAAATGGTGGTTAAAGACTCCCCTTTTTATCCGGCATCTTTTTAATCTGTGGGTCAACAGGTTTAGGTCATGCTCCGGTCCAGGACAGGTATTGTCAATGTCCCAGTTCAACTAAAATGTGTTGCTGAAAGGACTCCTTTTTACCGGCACTTTTTAATGCCTGAGGTCAACATTAATGTCCATACAGTGGCCGCGGACAGCGATACGTAAATTTCATTCAATCTAAAATGGTGATGAAAGAATCTTTTTCGGCACTTTTAATCTGTGGTCAGACAGTGTTAAGAGGGTCATAGCAGTTCCATACTGGGTTTGTCAAGGTCCAGTTCAACTAAAATGTTGTTAGTAAAGACCCTTTTTCCCGTCACTTTTAATCTGTGGGTTCATGACTAGGTTTCAGGGTCACAGCGTCGCAGACAGTTGTCCAATGTCCAGTTCAACTAAAATGGGTGTTGAAAGCTCCTTTTTCCGCACTTTTTAATCTGTGGGTCATACAGGTTTAAGGGTCATGCTGCGCTCCAGGAACAGGGTTTGTCAATGATCCGAGTTCATACGAAAATTGGGGGGTGGTTGAACAGACAACCTACTCCCTCCTTTTTCCGGTACTCTTTTAATCTGAGCGTCCAGACAGGTTTAATGGTCCATAACTGTGCCCTATGACAGAGACAGTATTAAGATTCATTCAACCTAATAAAGATGGTGGTATGAAAGACTCCTTTTTCCGCACCATTTTAAAATCTGTGAGTCAGACAGGATTAAAGTCCATGCTGCGGTTCAGGACATTTGCATGTCCAGTTCAACTAAAATGTTGGTTGAAAGACACCTTATTCCCCGCACCTTTTTAAATCTGTGGGACATAGCAGTTTAAGGGTCATGGCTGCGTCGGCAGACAGGTTTGTCAATGTCCATTCAACAAAAATGGTGGTTGAAAACTACTTTTCCGCGGCACTTTTAATCTTGGGTCACACAGTTAAGGTCATGCTCTGTCCAGGACGAGGTTAGTCAATGTCAGTTCAACTAAAATGTGGTTGAGAAACTTCCTTTTTTTTCCGTACTTTTAAATCTGCAGGGTACAGACAGGTTTAATGGTCATACTGTGGCCCCAGGACAAGACATATATGTTCAGCTTGCAACCTAAAATGGAGTGGTTGAAAACTCCTTTTTCCGGCACTTTATAATCTGTGGTCAGACAGTTAGAAGGTCAATCTAGCTGCGGTCCAGGACAGGGTTTGTCAATTCCAGTTCAACAAAATGTGGTTAAAGACGACTTTTTCCGGTACTTTTTAATCGTGAGGGGTCAGACAGGTTTAATGGTCATACTGTGGCCCAGACAGAACATATAGTTCAGCCAATTCAACGTAAAAAGTGGTTGAATAGACCTCCTTATGTTTCCAAGCAAGTCACTTTTTAATACTGTGGGTCAACAGGTTTAATGGTCATGCTAGGCGTCCAGACAGGGTTTGTCATGTCCAGCTCGTTCAACTAAAATGGTGGTTAAAGACTCCTTTTTCGCGCACTGTTTATAATCTGTGGTCGACGAGGGTTTAAAGGTCGATGGCGAGAGTCCAGACAAAGGGATTGTCAATGTCAAGTTTTCAACGTAAATTTGGTGGTTGAAAACTACTTTTTCCGGCACTTTTAATCTTGTCAGACAGTTTAATGTCTATACTGCGGTCCAGACAGGTTGTCAATGTCCATGTTCAACTAAAATGTGGGTGAAAAGACGTCATCTCATCACTGATCCCTTTTTCCCGGCACTTTTTAATTCTTGGGTCATGTCAGGTTTTTAGTCATGCAGCTGCGTTTCCAGACAGATATTCAATGTCCATTGTCACGTACAATGATGTTTCAAAAAATACTAGCTTCTGCACTTTTATTTGTGGAGTGATGCAGAGTATAAGGTTCATGCTGTGGTACAAACAGGGATAGTAATGTGTTGACTTTTTTCTGTGGCTTTTATAGCCTAAGTGTGTCCTAAATGTAATCAAGTATCCATTTTGACTGTTGTGGCTGTTAAATCCAACGTCACCCAGCCTCCAGCCCTGTTGGTGTAAAGAATGAAGAGTTTTGTTGCTCTCCCATAGACTTTAATGGTCAGGCCGATCATAATCTCCCATCGACCCGTTTACGCTCATCCAATCAGACGTGCTCACCTATAACAAAACCTTATCGACTGGTGGCCGACCATCGCCCTATTCGTCTAGCCAACGTAATCCTCACCACTAATTGGCGCATGACTGATCTAATCAGTGATAAATACATGCAATATATCCGTAACTACCCCATTGGGAACGGGAGTTATTGTAGATGCTGTACTGGTTTGAGACTTTTATATTATATAATTTTATAATAATATATAGATGAAATAATATATTTTCTATATATACTATTTTAAAATTTAGGATTGATTATTATCTCCATCCCATATCAAATTAGTTTATCATGTATATTATAATTATTTTTAGAATTATTTTTTATATTATTTAATTTGAATAGTTTTATAATTAACATAAGTAGTTTTATATCACTTAGGGTGTTATTATACTGGTAAAGAATTGGTATTTGTTTTGTTTTTTTTGCCTATTGACAGTGTGTTGAGCATAGCCCCAGCTATCAATCAGTAATTCTGTTGCGTCTATACACATTTGCGGCACATTTAAGGTCACCTATCGATAGCACCGAAATTAATAGCTGACCCACACACTTACAATCATGCAACAGTTTATGCACAAGTACACACAGTTCATATCATACTGTCGGCATTCGTACGATTCAACCTAAAATTATAAAAGAACTGGCCAGTTGGCACCAGTTTTCATACATTCCCCCAGGTTACTAATCACGAAAATCAAAGTGTGTTAGAGAGTCAGAATACTCTAAGTATACAGAAAAAATGAGATATTGAGGTAAAGAAGCTCAACTTAGAGATTGACATATTGTTATAACAAAATCTATCCAGGATTCAAATTGGGTCTGTTCTCAGAAAATGGAAACTATTCTTGAAAGACTTTATACGATAGTTTATGAATGGAGCAACAAATCCTCCTCATTTCTCCCTTCGGCTTACTAGTTCAGACTGATTCAGGCTACCCCAGGCCAGTACAACTGAGCTTTTTTAGTGGGGATGGTTGATTGATAGCCATCTACAAAGTTGAGTTTCCCTTTCGGGTTTGTGCACGGTATGCTGTTATGCTTGTGATATGCTTTCATTCTGTCTCTAGTATCAGTCATGTTGTGTCCTGTTTTTGTTTAGTTTTCTGTAGCCGCAATTCCTGTTGCTTTAGTTCTGCCTTGTGTCAGTTTTTCAGTGTGTTCTATACATGAGTTCTCTGTTGGCTCTATGCTGTTTAGGTGGTAAGCCGGGATGGAGAGGAGAGCAGAGGAGAGGATTGTGAGCAATAGGTACCTTTTCTGGTCGGGTCATGGTGGCTAAAACTTCAACAACCACACCTCCATTGCTCCTCTAGTGCTGGTACCAGTGAAGAGGGATTCTGTAAGTAGGCTTGTGGTATTTTCTCCCGGGGCACTCTCTAGTTTTAGCTCAACTGCCCGTGATGGGGGGTAAGGGGTCCTTGGTGTGCGGTGAAAATAAACAGGATGGAAAGACAAATCATCTTCTCTTTTATGCAAAGCTAGTTGGAGGCCACATTCAGCTTTAGTCGTCTTTACAGTCTCTATTCTTCTTGCACAGATCACTTCAAGAAGCACCAGCAGGAACACACAAAAAGTTCCTGAAAGTACTAGACCATCCAAACAAGGAGTCTTCCTTAACCCCAGGTGATCTATACATTTTTCCCTATAACTAAGTACGGCGTAGAGTCAAGCCATAGGCGAACTGATCATTAACAAGCGTGAGGCCTGGAGGTTAGTGTTGAGCGATTATTATCGACAAAGTTGAAATCGGCACGGTTTTTATGTTGATCGGAATTTTTCGATCACGCGATAATTTAGGTGAAAATCTGCGCATAATCTATTAATATCGCACCATTTTCGGCGCTTCCTGTCATTTTGGCGGCCAGCAAATCAGCTTAGAGAATAGAGCAGGGTGAGCTGGGTGTGCGACGTCATGACTGGGATGTGTATGGTTGTGATTGGCTGGAAAAATCACATGACCTCGTTTTACATAGAACAGCCCTTCCTGTTCAGCATCAGTGTGTGTCTGTGTCTCATAAGAGCAGGACGTGTGCTCGGTCTCTCTCAATACAGCTCAGCGAAACTGTTCTCTTTGTTCACACAGACAACTATGCTTTTAGCTGTGAACATTAGAACATAGGTAGATTAGAGATTTTCAGATTTTATTTACTTAGGCTGAGAATTTTAAAGTCCAACCTCGCGCTGTACCGCCGTGGGGTGGGGGGGTGCGGGCGAACACAGACAGACAGGCTGGCAGGCAGGCTTTTGAAAGGAGAGTGGATATTGTGCAGCCCAGACTCTGCATTGAAATGGGTTTTTATTAACAGTTTTTGGCCAGTTTTGGGTGAAATATTAGCTTGTATTTTGTGCAGCCTGTACTTATATTAGGATACAGATCTTTTCTAGTAACTGCAGGTGTAAATACTCACCTTTTATTATCTGTACACGATTTAATTAGTTTTATTTTTCACTTTGGCGCAGCTCAGTTTTGTTCAAAGACGCACTTTGTACTTACAATAGGCTACTGAACTTTTCTAGTCACCGCAGGTGTATTTATAGGTGCAAATACCACGTTTTATTATCCGTACACAATTTAATTACGTGTTTTTCACTTTGGCGCAGCCCAGCTTTGTTCAAAGACCCACTTTGTACTCACAATAGGATACTGAAATTTTCTAGTCTCTGCAGGTGTATTTATAGGTGCAAAAAAACACATTTTATTATCCTTACACAATTTAATTACGTGTTTTTCACTTTGGCACAGCCCAGTATTGTTCAAAGACCCATCTTATACTTATATTACCATACAGAAATTTGCTAGTAATTGCAGGTGTATTTCATAGGTGCAAAAACCACCTATTATTATCAGTACACAATTTAATTATGTGTTTTTCACTTTGGCGCAGCTCAGTTTTGTTCAAAGACCCATCTTGTACTTATATTACCATACAGAAATTTGCTAGTAATTGCAGGTGTATTTCATAGGTGCAAAACCCACCTTTTATTATCCGTATACATTTCAAATAGGTGTTTTTTTACTTTGGTACGGCCCAGTTTTGTTCATAGAGCCACCTTGTACTTAAATTTGAATACAGAAATTCTGTAGTTACTGTTGGTGTATTTCATTGGTGCAAAAACCACCGTTTGTTATCAGTATAACTTTTAAATAGCTGTATTGCACGTGGTGCGGCCCTAGTTTTTTTCAAATAGCCACGTTGTACGACAATTCTGATAGAAACATTTTCTAGCAACTGTTCTCGTTTGTCATTGCTGCAAAAAATGCAATTTCTCATCCGTGTAACTTTTGAATAGTTTTATTGCGCTCGTTGAATCTCAGTTTGGCGCAGATAGCGCACTTGTATGATAGTTTGTTGAAAACTATCAATTCCTAGTCCTACTGGGCAGTTGCAAATCCTGGGACTGAAAGAAAGAAAATTGGTTGTTTTGGTTTTACGGTTCTTCCACAACGCATTTCAGGTATTCGCTAGAAACTTTCAGTTTCTAATCCTAGTTGGCTGTAGGAAATTAGAGGGATTTAAGAATAGCTGTGATTTGCCGTCTTTTAATAAGACGGCAAATCACAGCTATAATCTATTATCGACTATCGGAAATCGTCTTGATGATTGGCGATATCGACTATCGACCCGATGACGATAGTCGACGTAATCGCTCATCACTACTGGAGGCGACTTAATTACCTCACGAACACAATCCTGGAGTCTCCTATCTGCATGATTGCACCCTCTTTCACATAAATTTCTTCTTGCAAAATCCTTTGGCTTGTGTGGCTAAGAGCAGGAGAAGGAAAACTGGTCCTCAGCTACCATGAAGCCAGTGTTGTCTTGTACATTTAGCTGATGAACAGAACAAACATTAACAGCAACCAACTAAAGACACTTTTAACTAATTTCAGGACAATTTATTGACTCTATCCCCCACCCTTGTTCTCCTAGGCAACACCTCTTGCTGTGACCTGTACAGTACATTAACTTTTTTCATACACAGTTCAGCTTTCAGCTCCATCCTTACTTTGCAGTTTCAAGTAGTCAAAACAACAGCACATAGTTCACCCAAGGTTCAAGAGCACTTGCACGTAAGACAATACATCTCTTATCCCTATGGCATTTAGAACAGACATTATAAATCTCTAATAACGTACATTAACATCTGTTCCTGTACATTACATTTAGAAAGGGTCAGCATATTAAATGGACATTGTTAGGACTATCCTCATAGATGGACTAGGATAAGGGGGCATCTGGTGTTATGGTCAGTGCTAAAGGCAGGCTCTTAGAGACAGATTTAGGAAAAGCTACTTGTTAGGGCTAGGTATTGTGTGGTGCCATGCATCTGAATTTAAAGCAGTTCTTTCACTACATCAATTCATCTTACCTCAGTCCTGTTTTCTTGGCTTCACTTTGAATTTAAGGGCATGTTTACTAGCTTCTATTAAGCTGCAGTAGAAGCTAGGTCTGTAGCTATAGAAACCAGTGCTGGCAGCCTATCATGAGAGATTAAACAGGTCTGTAGCTATAGCGACCTGAAGAGCTGATGCAGCCCATACAAGAGCGGATATCTCAGAATAGGTAGAACATTGTTAATAGACACACATTGCAAAGTGACTTGTTTTTGCAAGAACTTTAACATGAAATGCAATCCTTGTAGTGAGACAACCCCTTTAAGTCATTTATCATTCCATCTCCATCCGGGCCCTTGTCATGGTCTGTCTTGCTGTCCATCATCTAATAGCAAGTTGCCAAATATTACTTGCATGCCACTGGGGAGGGGGGGGGGTTAATTCTATTTTCATTTAATTTTGCCATCCGTTTCAACTAGCGTCATAGGTGTAACTTAATGGGGGTACAGAGGGGACTGTTCCCCCTCACTTTTTTCTGGGTGGGGGACGGTCCCCACCACTTTTTAGCCACTTCAATAAAAAATAATCCATATGAAAGCATGAGAATAGGGTAAGTGGGGAGGAAGAAGTTAACCCTTTGCCTCTTATATTTCTGTGCATCTCGGGGGGACAGAGTAGGTAGCAGCCTCAAGTGTCAGTGCAGAAAGGAGCAGCGTGATTGGTAGAGCAGGAGCAGCATGGCTGCTTCACAAATGAGAACGCTGCCCACAGTCCAGCACACTCTATATCTGAGGCAGTACCTTTCCCTCCCATTGTATACCACTTCCCCTACGCTCAGCCCTCAACAGAGAAGAAGGGAAGCTCTTTCAGAATGCCAACTGTACCAGACTACAGGAGACAGGTGAGGAGGGGATAAGGATGCTAGGTGTTGTGTGTGCATGTGAGTAGGGTATGTACTGTATGTGTGAGATGTGTATATACTGTACAGCCATGTGTCTTACATGTCACTTCTTCCCTGCACTTACGCGCCAGGGAAAATGAAAGTGAATGGGGCTGGCCCACAGCATTTTTGTGTGGTCTGGCCAGCGCGTACTTCTTAAACACCCGGCATATAGCAGAGCGCACCGTACGCCCCACTCTACGCCTTGTGAAAATACCTTAAGGGTACATTCATGCAGAAGATATGAATGCTGATTCTGGGGCGGAATCACTGCTGGATCTGCCTCAGAACCGGCGTCCAATCCAGCAGGAAACTGATTTACATTATACCCTATGTAAAATCAGTGTCGTTGTTTAGATGAAACTGATTTTACTCAGTATTTTTGGTGTGTACTGTCAGCCCCTACAAAAAATTTCTTCAAGGCGTTTTACCTAACAGCCTAATGGATAAAAGGGGGAAAAAATCTCCCCTGGCGTCTGGGTGTTTGCTGTTGGAATTTTGCTTTTGCAAGCTCCAAATTTCCCAAAACAAGCAAATGCATGTCCATGCGAAAAACCCTTTTATGTGAACCCACCCTAAGTGTTATTGTGTCTGTGTTAATATTTGTTTATTTAAAAAAACCCCAAATTTCCCAGGGTTTCCTTGTCTAATTAGTTTCTGGGGACGTCTCTGTTGTCATGTGTACTGTTATTCTGGGGTCGGTGAAAAAATGCAGTAATTTGGGGTACAGTGGGAAATTGAGTAATTTGGGGTAAGTGGGTAATTAATTCTGGTGTATGGTGTGTAAGTAGTAATCTTGGGGTACAGGAAATGTTAATCTCCGTGTATGGTGTGAAATATTAATTCTGGGGCACAGCGTGCAAGTAGTAAATTTGGGGTACAGTGTGTAATGAAATAATCTGGGGGTTATGGTGTGATGTAATTTTGGAGTCAGTGAGTATTTTAAATTCTGGAGTACAGGGGTAAGTAGAAATCTCTGGGGTCAGTGGGTGTGTAGTAATCTTGGGGTAAGTGGGTAATGTAGAAATCTTGGGGGGACGGTGTGTAATGAAATTTTGGGGGAGGGTTTCGATGTAATTTGGGTACAGTGTGTAATGTAATCTCCGTGTACGGGGTGTAATGTAATCTTGGGGTATGGTGTGTAGTAATCTCTGGGGTATGTGGATGTAATTCTGGATTTCAGTGAAAATGAAATTCATTTTAGGATTAAAGTGTGTAATTAAAAAATTTTTGGGGGGGTACAGTGAATTTTTTTATTTCTTGGTACAATGTGCATTCATTTCTAAGGTGCAGTTAGTAATGTAATTTCTGTGGCTCCCATGTGTAATATAATTAATTTCGGGGTGAAGGATTAATGTAATTTCTGGTTTTATGGTATGCAAAAATACTTTTTGGGGTACAGTGTGTGAATAAGTGATTCCTAGGAGTCAAAAGATTGGGTTTTTTTATTTTCCTATTCTGTTGTGGTTATAAAAAAATTTAAATGTAGTGATGGGGATGGGAGGGGTTTTAAACGAAATTTGCTGTATTGCACAAATTTTTTTTTCATCTAGGAGAGAAAAATTGTGGGTGGGTGGTTCAGCTTCATTGCCGGGTGCTTTTTAGTCCCAGTCCCGCTTAAACTTTAGTAATTGAGGCCACTCTAACCTTACGGATTTACCAAAAATGTTTGCCATAAGGACTCCCCGGGCCCGCTGAGGGGGCCACAGCCTCCTAGACTCCTAGCTGGGTTAAAAAAAGGCCCCTTCATGAGGGAGAGGAGGGGGGAGAGGGGGAGGGCGAGGGGCGGAAAAAGGGAGGGGGTAGGAAGAAAGGGTTTAGAAAAAAAATTTTGGTCCCCCCACTTTTTGAACCCAAAATTACCCCCTGCTGCTTACAACATGTTTGGAGAGTGATAGTAATGTTAATTCTGTGTACAATTCTTATACTGGAATGATACTTTGCCTATACACCCAAGCTGTACCTCCAGGTGCCTCTTATTGTATATTCTATGTCAATCCATGATGAAAAGAATTGTAGCATGCTCTGTCACATGCTGTACTATAGAAGTATTGCTTCTAGCAAATAACTTGGTTCTTCAGAGGCAACATATGGAGGCATACGGAGTGCCTGTGGGTGTATACTATGCTGTACTGTGTGCATGCTGTGTGCAAGAGCTTTTAAATAGAGATTTACATTTAATCTATGAATGAAGTTGGTAAGAAAGCCCATTGGGAATTCTATTTGCTTTATCTTTAGGACCGTGTATCAGGGTCCATTCTTTTCCAAACAGCCTGCACTCCAGCTTTAATGAAAATATAATTTTTTCCATGTAAGGTGAAACTCAAAATGTTTCCATGCCTCTATATCCTTTCAACAATAACTTAGAAAAATAGAAAGTTGTGTCAGGTTCAATACAATGTAGGCAGCAATAAGCTAGATGTGACATTTGCATTTCTGACAGAAAAAGCGTTGACTTTAATAATACAATCATGTTGTATTGAATTCTGCCTCCCTGATGCAGCCAAAGATGACATCTCATATAGAATATCTCATCCACCGTACCTATTAGCTCCTCGTGAAGCATCTACAAATTTTACATTTGTAGGTGTTTTATTATTCAATGATTTAAATATTTTACAGAGATCAAAACACTGGATTTTCTGACTCTAATGTGTAAGGGAGATAGAAATCAGATAGTGCTAGCCTGCATAATAGGATTGTCTGGAATACTCAAGACATCTAAAGCCTCTGCAGTGGAAATATGTGCAAATTGAAGTCACATATAAAATGATTTATAGTTTTATACTTAGTTTTACTTTAGAAAAAAACATGGCAAATAATGAAACAAGAGGAATTTGTCTGCTTATCTCATATCTGTCTAACTATCTCACATAAATCTATATAATTTTTCTAATACCTATTTGACAAATATTTATCGAATACGTTGATATATCTTATATCTATATTTACCATTTTTCTAATATCTATTTTATATCTATATATATCTATCTGTACATATATCTAATCTTTGTCTGTTTCATATCTCTCTACCTATTTCTCTCATATTTATTCTCTTTCTAAGTACCTAATCTCTATATCTATAAGCCAGTGAAATAAATATTGAACACGTCACCAATTTTCAAAGTAAATATATTTCTGAAGGGGCTATTGACATGAACTTGTCACCAGATGTTAGTAAGAACCCATCCAATCCACACAGGCAAAGAGATCAAACCATAGATGTCCATAAATTAAGTTATGTGTAGTAATGAGAAATGACGCATGGCAAAGTATTGAACACGCTGAAATGTATTTAATAGTTCATACAAAAGTCTTTGTTGGTGATGACAAGACGAAACCTGTATGGAGTAAGTAGTCGCATGCATTGCTCAGGTGGGATTTTGGCCATTTCTCCACACAAACACTCTCCACATCCTGCAGGTTCCGTGGGCTCCTTCCATAAACTCTGAGCTTTAGTTCCTTCCGTAGATATTCTTTTTTAGTCAGCTCAGGTGATTGGCTCGGCCATTCTAGTAGCTTTATTTTCTTTCTCTGAAACCAGTTGAGAGTTTTCTTTCGTTGTGTGTTTGGAATCACTGTCTTGCTGAAATGTCCACCTTTGTTTCATCTTCATCATCCTGGTAGAAGGCAGCAGATTTTTTTTAAGAATGTCTCATTTGTGCATTCATCCTTCCTTCAATTATATGAAGTTTGCCAGTGCCGTATGCTGAAAAACAGCCCCACACCATGATGTTCCCACAAGTGTTGATTGAACTGTTCTAGAAAAGTTAAGTACTAGTAGAAATTTTTTAGAACTCAAACCAAACTGAACATTTTACTTTGAGTAAAGTTTTAGTCCTAGTTTGATACGCCATTTTAGTTTTGTTTTCAGCGGCTTTTCGCACTTTTGGCGGCCATCCAATCACCTTTCTGCACGTGTGGCAGCCATCCAATCAGTGCAGAGCACAGAGAAGTGTCAAAAATTTCATCGCTGAGGTGTAGGGCTCTCATTGCTGCTAAAATTACATGACAATGTTATATACATTTCACTGTATTGCCTTGTGAACGCCATTTTCAGCTCACTCTCTGTACTGTACAGACTGCTCTTAGTTAGTTAAATAGCATTTTCCTCTCCATAGACCGCAATAGCTAGGGAGTTTGGTTTTGCTGGCTGCATCTTTCCCACACCCAGAAACTGTTATGTGGCAACATTTTCATGCTTACATAGCTCCTAACTCTCATATACATGGATATATAATATACAGAGTGCTTGGATTTGCTAAATCATACTCAGTGCCCAAAAGTTCATTTTTAGCGGCTTTCGGGGTTCAGAAATTATATAACACACCGTCTCCAAATCTCCTATGTGTCAAAGGAGCTTTTGGGCCCCTCAGGATACTGGGCCCCGTAGCAGCTGTTACCACTGCACCTCCTATAGCTGCGCCCCTGATTGCAAGCTGCCCTCATCTTTTCAGTTAGCCATTGAAAGGAATGAAGTATTTTAGCCTTTCAATTTTTTTCTGTCACTCCTAGTGCCAAATTTTCTTCACTAAGTTGTTCCACGTATCCAGCTTACTGTTATAGATAGTAATTACAGCTTCTCCTCACCGGTATAGGTATAAAAATTAACTAGAAAATCTTCTTCCATTGACTTTAATGGGGTTCAAGTTCGAGTTCTAGTTCGAATAGAACCTCGAACCAAACACACTAAAGTTCGAGGTTCTAATCGAACTAGAACTTTTTAGAACTCATCTCTAGTTCCCACCTCCAAACTGCACTGTTGGTCTGGTGTTTTTGGGGTGATATGCATCCAAAGAGTAAAATTTTGATCTCAGATGACCAGACTTTTCTCCCAGTATCTCACAGGCTTGTCTAAATGTTTTGCAAACTTTAAACACGCTTAATCCCTCACCTACGCATCCAGTTTTGACCTTCGTGACAGAGCCCCATTTTTTTAAATCTAACATGTGTCATTTTATGTGAGAACAACATTTTGATACTTTTTTTATTCATGTGACTCAGATACTGTTTTCTCATGACACATTGTTCTTTAAGTTAGTAAGAAATTTAGGTCCAAACAAAAATTAGAAGAACTTGACATTTTCAAACTTTAAAAATTTCTGCGTGTAAGACAGATTATTATTCCACTCAAAATTGTTTATAACTAGCATCTACCATATGTCCACTGTAGGTTGGTATCATTTTTTAAATGTCTTTTTCTTTACGACATTAGGGAGCTTAGAAATTTAGTAGTAATTTTTCATATTTTCAAGAAAATGTTCAATATATATTTTTTTAGGGTCAAGTCCAGTTCTGAGGTGGCTTTTAAGGGCCTACATGTTAGATACCCCCATAAATGTCTTCATCTAAGAAACTAGACCCGTTAAAGTATTTACAACAGTGTTTAGGAAGTTTGTTAACCCTTTAGGTATTTCATACAAATTAAAGCAAAGTGGAGATGAAATTTCAAAATTGCACTTTTTTTTGTAGATTTTCAGTTGTTATCCATTATTCAAAGGAACACGGTAGATGTGACCAGGGAAATTCAACTTAATATTGATTCCCCAGATTCTGACATTTTTAGAGACATCCGATATGTGGCCCTAGTGCTCTATTTGGCTCAACCACAAGCCTCCGAATAAGAGGAGAACTTTGGAGTCTCATTTTCAATACAATTTTTTTTAGGCGCCAGTTCAGGTTTGTGGACACCCTAAGGTGCAAAAACTGAATAAACACCCCTAAAAAGACCCAGTATTGGAAACTACACCTCTTAAGGAATATATCCAGAGGTGTAGTGAGTATATCAACCCCAAAGGTCTTTCACAAATTTTTTTAGCATTAGGCTGTGAAAATAAAAATAAATTTTTTTTTCAACAATATGCAATTTTAGCTAAAAATATTTAATTTTTACAAGGAATCCTGGAAAAAAAAGCACCCCAAATTTTGTTAAGCAGATTCTTCCAGGTTCGGTAGTACAGGAACAGAAATACCGGGTTAGCAGATGTAGCAGCTGCTATTTTAGCTAAAATTGCATATTGTTGGAAAACATTTTTTTTTTCATTTTCACAGTCAATATGTGGTGGTAATTTGTGGTTGTGTTCTGGTGGTATAATCAGGTTCCTATGTAGTAGTGTTATTGGTAATGTTTGGTAATGTTGATCCTGGTATAGTGGGATTTGTTTGGTTGCAGCATGATGGTATTATGTTTGGTGAAGTATTCAATCCTTGTATTATCTAGTAACTGCATGACTTAAAAGGTCCTGGTAAAAGTTAATGGTGGGGGGGAGAGGACTGGAGCAGACCCTTCCAAAAGTTTGCTATGGGGCCCTGTCTTCTCTAGTTACTCCTCTGACCCTATATGTGGGTGTGAACTGCTGTTTGAGCACATGACAGGGCGTACAAGGGAGGGAGTGCTATTTGAGAATTGAAAGGCAGATTTTGGTGGGTGCCATGTCTCCTTTGCAAAGCCTTCAAAGTACCAGAACAGGTGAAACCTTCCAGAAGTCACCCCATTTTGGATTTAACGCCCCTCAGGGATCTTATCTAAGGGTGTATTGTGCATTTGGGTGCACAGGTGTTCCATAGTTTTTTTAGCATTGGGCCATGAAAATGAGGGGGGAACACACTTCCATCATTGTTTTTCGGGCTTTAATTTTACAGCGTTTGTCATGCGGTGTAAAGGACATGTAAAGGACATAATAACTTTACTATGTGGATCGGTACAATTACAAGAAAAAAAGTCATACAGTTTTCTATATTTTATTACTTTTACACAATAGAGATGCATTTATAAAAAAATTGCGTTATGGCTTATAGCCATAACTTTTTATTTTACAGTATACAAAGCTAATTATGGGCTTGTTTTTTGCAGGATGAGTTGACGCTTTTATTGGTACCATTATGGGGTGCATATGATACTTTGATCACTTTTTATTAAGGTTTTTGTGTAGCATTTTGAACAAAATACAGCAATCCTGGTAATGTATTTTATCTTTTATATCGGTCACCATGCGGTATAAATGACATGCTAGTTTACGATTACAGCGATACCCAATTTGTATTTTTTTATGTTCTACTGCTTTTACACAATAAAAACACTTTTATTCAAAAAGGAAAACACGTTTTTGCATCACCATAGTCTGCGAGCCATAACTTTTTTATTTTTCTGTGTACGGAGATGTGTAGGGGCTTGTTAATTGCGGGATGATTTCAAGTTTTTATTGATATCATTTTTGGGGGGACAAGGATTTTTGATCGGTTTTAAATCCATTTTTTGGAAGGCAGGGTGAAGAAAATACTGCAATCCTAATAGTGTTTTTTAATTTTATTTTTAACAGCACTCACTGTGCATTATCATGACAAGTTAGTTTTACTCTGTGGATTGAGATGATTACAGCAATACCCAATTTATATAGTTTTCTATGTTGAAGCGTTTTATAAAAAATGTCTTTTTATTGTGTAAAACAATATTTATGCATCGCTGTCTTCTGATGGCCATTACTTTTCCGATGTGCAGTTTGTACCGGTACGTCCATTTGCAGAAAAGCACTTTCTACTAGGACATACCGGTGCGTCCAATGTCAGGAAGGGGTAAAACATGCTTTTTGTTCAGCAATTGAGTCTATCTATCTATCTATCTAGAAAAATAGAAACCGCAGCAGCACTGCCTAAACTATAGAGAAAGTGGGGTGCCAGCAATACTGAGCCTGGTCAAAGACTTAAACTGTAGATTTCCACAGAAAAAAATTGCAGCACTCATCCAGTCAACGTTGAAGAAACTGTGCGTTTATTTCTACATGTTACATGACAAAGTTTTGGCTCTCTCACAGAACCAGTTTCTATTTATTTATCTATCTATCTATCTATCTCCTATCTATCTATCTATCTATCTATCTATTTAATGAAAAATGCAGCAATCAAAAAAGGTAATACAAGATAAAAAAAAACAGGGTACCAACTGACCAGTCCTGACCATGACCAATGTACCATACCATTAAAAAAGTTACAACACTCTTTCGCAAACCTTGTGCTTTACCACAAAGTTGTGCTTTTTTTATCCCACAATTTCAAATTGTTTCAGCTCAACCAGAGAGCTTTTATCAAGCAACTTTAAAAAAGCTCTGTGGTAGAGCTGAAATGTTGCAAATTTATAGAATAATAAAGACATATTTTTTTCACTTTTAGAGGAGTGCTGCAACTTTTTAACGTAATATATTTGTCTGTCTGTCTATCTAACTCTTGGAGCAAAATCCCACAGGGCAGATTTTTTAAATAGGCATGTCAATTTTCAATATTTTAGATGCCTGTTTTAGTAAATAACTATATTTTCCAATAACATAATAGTTCTACAGCATTTCTCTTAGAACTGTGCTCTGCTGTTTCTCTCTTATTCCTACTAGAAATGTATGAATTGATTGTAAATAAAGTGTGGCCCAGCCTATTCCCACACTGTCAGCACTGATCGTGTAGTGTGAAAGGGAGAAGAAAAGTTGTTGACGAATTTGCATTGCATGAAGAATGCAAATAGTTACTAAAACAGACATGTTAGGAGATCTAACAAATTTATTTTTAAGTGTATTTGATCAATATGGTTATTGATCCTAAAACAAAATGCTTTCGGCTTATTACATGCAAAAAGATCAGGACAGGGATACAGGATAAGGAGGATTATGAAACATCAACTGTCTTCTGCCCATTTAGATATACAGTATAAAGGAGCAGTGTAAACTGAATCCAACACTAAGGTACGATATAACACTATAGCTTTCAGCAATATCTTTTGTCTCTCTCCTTCTGTTTCTATTCTGGCTTTTCTCCCTCATCACACCTTCCCTCTCCATAGACTTCTATAGGCAGTCGCAGCCCAATACTTCAGTAACTTGATCCATACAAAGACTTTTTAGCAGATTTTTTTCAGATAAGTCTAGAACAGAAGGGATGTTAGATAGTGTGATGAGTGGAGGGGCATTATTCTCTGATAAGAAATATTACAAATTTGTTGTATTTATTTGTGCTCTTGATTGTTACAGGATTACTTATCAAAGAATCTGCTTCTAATATCCTGGATGTCTGGTTCACCACAACACCTTCAGAGGTCTTGTGAACTCTGTGTCTTGATAAGTAAGAGCTGTATGGGCAGCATGAAGAGATGAAGGAGGCCTTAAACAATATTAGGTGGTTTTAAATATATCAGTGTACATAATAAATAAGATAAATTGGGAGTATTTATCTTTATGTAGTAAATACATCCACATGCATTATTGTAGAAATATATCATATTGGTAAAATAGAGGAGAAAATATTTTTGCCATATGTATTCAGCTTCATTTAATATGAAATCTTGCTACATACATCATAAATGATTTACAGTCACCTTTAGATCTATTGAGAAATCTCATAGGATTTGCATCTAAAAAGACACAACATTATCCTTTTGTGAATAATGTGTTCATGTATTCTAGTCTCCATAGTACAGTTCAAAAAAACAAAAAAGACAACTTAAATTGTTAATATCTTGGAAATTCTCCAAACAATATTCTAAACTCAAAATACAATTGTGGTTATTTTTGCTGCTTCTGAAAATATAACAGTTAGTGTATGTTTTTATTTTTAAATTCAGAGTATTTCATTCAATTGTAACTAATAATTGAAATAAATAGTTAGCTAACTTCTTGCCGAGTGCTCGCTGAATATAAATGACCAGGTGGTTGACATATAAATCTGAATGGATGTTCTGGAGCATCCATGCAGAGTTCACAGCTACACACTAATTGTGCTGCTGAGGGAGCAGAAAGCTGGCTGTTGGTGGCGACCAGGCTCTCCAGTGAAAAGACAGGGATGGTTTATTATCATCCTTGACTTCCACATTGCTGTATAGTTAGTGTCTCCACCTTCCTGACCTTAGTGGTCATGTGATCGCCAAGGCTCAGTAACTGCAGGAACTACTGGGTCGTATCTGACCTAGATCAGCTCTCTAGTGAGTTTAGGGGGCTGTTTTTTCCCTGTACATGGGGCTAATATATCAGCTCTAGTTACAGGGGAAAACAGCAAAAATAAAGTTATGTAAAAATGTACCGTGAGGTGTATTTTAGATCTTATGTGGTAAACAATATGTAACATTGTAACATAGTAACTAAGGGTGGAAAAAGACACAGATCCATCGAGTACAACCTATAATCGAATAGTGTTGATCCAGAAAAAGGCAAAATCCCTATGAGCAGTGTTGGACTGGCCCCGGGTCTGACATGTCTTGCCGCTGGCTTGGAATGGCTCAGTGGGGTGCCAGTAATTCCTTGGTAAGCATTGAGCTCTGTGGCATGTTTTTAACTGTATGCACATCCATGGGTGGTGTATGCAGTTGAAAACCGTGGCGGTAAAGCCAATGGCCTACTGAAGTAAGCGACCTGATGTAACAATGATATTATGCCTCCTGCACCGCTGTGTTTCCTTGGCCAAAAGCCTCAGGTGTCATGCCATCACGCAGGACTGAAGCTGCAGAGGTTACAGGGTTGGGGCATCAGCCTGTCAGTGATCAGACCATACGCCACACTCTGTATCAAATTGGTCTGCATAGCTGTTGTCCCAGAAGGAAGCCTTTTCTATAGATGATGCACCAGAAAGCCCGCAAACAGTTTGAGAAGACATGCAGACTAAGGACACGAATTATTGGAACCATGTTCTGTGGTCTAATGAGACCAAGAGAAACTTATTTGGTTCAGATGGTGTCTAGCATGTGTGTTGGCAACCAGGTAGAAAGTACAAAGACAATTGTGCCTTGCCTACAGTCAAACATGGTGGTAGGAGTGTAATGGTTTTGAGCTGCATGAGTGCTGCTTGCTGTGGGGAGCTACAGTTCATTGAGAGAACCAGGAATGTCAACACCTACTGTGACTTATTGAATCAGAGCATGATTCCTTCCCTTCAGGAACTGGGTCACAGGGCAGTATTTCAACATGATAATGACCCCAAACGTACCTCCAAAACAACCACTGCCTTGCTAAAAAAATGAGGTTAAAAGTACTGGAGTGGCCATGCATGTCTCCCGACCAAAACCCTATTGAGCTTGTGTGGGGCATCCTCAAACGAAAGGTAGAAGAGAGCAAGGTCCCTAACATCCACCAGCTCCATGATGTCATCATGGAGAAGTGGAAGAGGATTCCATTGGTTGCAACTTGTGAAGCTCTAGTGAATTCCATGCCCGAGAGAGTTAAATAAGTGCTGGAAAATAATGACCACGCAAAATATTGACTATTTGGGCACAATTTGTCCATTTTCACTTAGGGTTGTACTTGCTTGTAGCCAGTGGTTTAGACATTGACGACTGTGTGCTGAGTTAATTTGCGGGCAAACCAATTTTACACTGTTGTAAAAGCTGTACACTGACTACTTTACATTATATCTAAGTATCTAATTCTCAGTGTTGTCCCATGAAAAGTTACAATACAATATTTACAAAAATGTGAGGGGTGTAATCACTTTTGTGAAATAATGTACCTACATAATGGAGACCTATATACCTATCCAGGGGGAGGTCCACCTACCTTTCTAATTGGGGAGAACCTATCTAAAAAGTGGTCTACCAGTCTGCTTTCCTAATTTGGAGATTATACCTATCTACTATAATGAGGCTTAGCTACCTTCTATACAAGAACACAAATGAAGACTAAAACTTGGTTCACAAATGAGAGCCACATAGCCATTTGGGGTCACTTTTACTGTTTGGGTCACAAAAGGGTTATTTTTACCATAGGGGGCACTGTGGATGGCGAGTTTGTACAGAGATCGGAATTGGAAGTCTTCATGGCCACCTGGACCAGAAGAGAAGAAAAAGGAAAGTGAACGGCTCATCAGAGAAGACATCTCATTTGAGTCAATGGATGTGACTGCGCAGTAGGGTAGCTCTTAAAAATTTCCAGTTCTCATCCCTTCAAGCTGTCCCACCTGATGAGAAAAAAATGTCCAAAATGGAAAGATTACACAATTACGAAACATTTTAGAGCCACTTTTTGCTTTTAAAAAAGTTTATAAAATGTAAAAAAAAACATTTTTTAAACTTTTACCATTTTCCCTGATAATAAAAAAGAAATCTAATGTAGAAATTTCCTAAAAATAAAGCCTTAGATATCATGGAAATAGAATAACCAAGCAAGAGACAGTATTATATGGCCTCATGTATGAAAACTGTTTAGGGCTACGACTTTCTTTGTTGCCCATAGTAACCACTCAAAGCTCCCCTTTAATTCCATATGGTGCTCTGAAAAAATGAAAGGGGAGCTCTGATTGGTTGCTGTGAACAACCAAAAAAGTCTTATACCCATTGTGTCCCACATTGTGTTTAAATCACACATACTAAAAAAAAAAAAATGAAAATGTGCCTGATCAGAAAGGAGGAGGAGGGAAGGGGGCCAAACGACCCGGTCAGGAACTAGTTTAGAAAAAGTCTTAAGTAGCATTTTATGACACTTTCATAACAGTAATAGAATCTAAAATTCTAGTTGGATACACAGAAGTCTGAGTACTTGTCTAGTTTGAGCACTAACAGGCTTGTCCCCCATCCCTGTCACCTCTTCAGCAATGCTTGCAGCACTCATCTTTGGATATGACACTGAGTATGTGCACTCAACTTCTTTGGTCGGCCATGGCGAGGCCTGTTCTGAGTGGAACCTTTCTTGTTAAACCGCTGTATGGTCTTGGTCACCGTGCTGCAGCTCAGTTTCGGGATGTTATTCTTATAGCCTCGGCAATCTTTATGTAGAGCAACAATTTTTTTTTTTTACTAGATCCTCAGACAGTTCTTTGCCATGAGGGGCCATGTTAAATTTCCAGTGACCAATATGAGAGAGTGTGAGAGAGATAACACCAAATTTAACACACCTACTCCCCATTCACACCTGAGATCTTATAACACTAACGAGTCACATGACACTGCGGAGGACAAATCGCACATTGGGCACAATTTGTCCATTTTCACTTAGGTGTATTCACTTCTGTTGCCAGTATTTTAGACATTGATGACTGTGTGTTGAATTATTTTGAGGACACACCAAATTTACACTGTTATACAAGCTGTTCACTGACTACATTACATTGTATCAAAGTATCATATCTTCGGTGTTGTCCCATTAAAAGATATAATACAATATATCCAAAAATTTGAGGGGTGTACTCACTTTTGTGAGAAGTGGTTGTTCCATGTAGCCTTGTGTGACCAGGATTTCTGGTAGCAGATGTGTATGTGGGAATACCATTGATCATCCTATGTAGTAGCATTGCACTTTAGATTTGGTTTCATGCTAAACTCAACCGAAATGTAAACGATTACATTTCATTGGCCTGAGTTAAAAATCAGCAAAAAAAATTGTCCATAAATTGTCTAAATTGTGATTAAGGTTTTCATGATGTATAAGAGCTTTCACATTATTCCTGGCCTAACGTCACAGCCAACGTCACGTTCGGTCTCTATGTGTTACCCCGATAATAAGGGAACAGGAAGTGACTTAGGATGTGACTCACTACATCCAATGTTATGTCTGACATCACTTCCGGTTTCCCTATTTTACCTTTCTGATGTGGAAACTGGAAGTGACATTTTACATAATAAAACACTTGCAATCTCACTTCTGATTTCCAAAACATAAGGTAACATAAGGAAACTGGAAGTGATGTTAGACGAGGTGGAAGAGGGACTGGGAGCAATGCTGAAAGGTAAGTTAACCTCTTTAGGTTTAGGGTAACAGTTACATCAGAAACAGTTACATCAGAAACCTTAATATGTGTTGAACCAAGCAGGGACCTATTTGAGCAACACTACTGGTTGGGACATAGTAGATAATGTTGGAAAAAGTCACAGGTCCATCGAGTACAAACTATTGCACTACAGTGTTGATCCAGAGGAAGGCAAAAACCACTATGAGATGGATGCCAGTTGTCCCATACAAGACTGATTGACTCCAAATATGGCAATCAGAATAAACCCTGGGTCAACGTCCGACCTCAAAATGTTGTCCCCATAATCTGTCATAATATATTTTTCAAGAAAGGCATCTAAACCCTTCTTGAACTTATTAAATACTCCACCATCGCAACCTCTTGTAGCAGCGAGTCCCATAGTCCCACTGCTTTTACAGTTAAGAATCCCATCTGTGATGATGGTGAAACCTTTCCTCTAGACATAGAGGATGCCCCCTTGTCGTTGTTACAGGCCTACATGTAAAAAGAGCTGTGTTCTGTCCTTTCAAATATTTGTACATGGTAATAAAATGGCCCCTAAACCACCTTCTTTTTAAGCTGAGTAACACCAAGTTTAATAGTCTGTCTTTTTATTGTAACCCACTCACATCACAGGACTCAACTCATTTTTTTCCCAAAATGTTGCCCCTTGCAGTTAAATTATGATGCTACATCACTCAACATTTGCACCTTGGACAAGGTCCATTGCATGTGCTGTATGTCCCACAATGATTGCTCCATTTATAACTGTTTTAGAAATCACCATAAGGCCATGTCCCCACGGCACTGGTGTGCGGCTGGTTTTTCAGACAGTTTGTGGTTTTGCAAACCATCTGAAAAACCGTCCGCAAACTTTTACACAGGCCGCTATGGAAAACCCGTGCAGCAGTCCCCACTGCATGGGTTTTCCGGCCAAAAAACACTGTGCCTGTTCATTCTTCCGTCCGGTTTTCAGACGGAATATGAACAAGTGAATGTGAAGGGGGAGGGATTTTCTCCGCTAAGCGCAGAGAAAAGCTTTCCCCCCAGCTGCCATGTGCACAGCACATAAACTTGTCAAAGAGTCTCCAAAAAAAGGGAATCTCACAAGAGAACAGAGAGTGACTTCTGATCACTATATTCACTATTTTGCCATAGGCAAACTTAAACTCTATCAGTTCTCTATCTATAAAACACTAAAACTTAACTTTTATTATGTAGAACTCTTAACCTCTATGCACACTAATTAAAAACCTGATTTCTAACCTCACCATTTAACCCTTTCTACTTCTGAAGGAAGGAATAGCTCCTTTTCCATTATCAAGTCTGATGGAACCCCACCTACCAACAGGAAAGCCTTATATATACAGCAAATTATAAACTCCAGTGAGGGATCCCAAGCCTCCTACTTGGGCAATTGTCCCTAATCTAATGGACACAGGACAAACAAGGCTCCCTTTTGACACCCTCTGCAGAGGGTGGCACTTGTAGACAGAGGTGAGAAATCACAATTTAAAACGTCATGCCTGACCTAGTAGAAGTAGAAAGGGATAAATTGAGAGGTTAGAAATCAGGTTTTTAAATAGTGTGCATCGAGGGTAAGAGTTATACATAATAAAAGTTACGTTTTAGTGTTTTATAGATAGAGAACTGATAGAGTTTAAGTTTGCCTAACACAGCACAAAAACAGGACAAATACCGGTCGGAAAAACCGACTGTTATTTGTCTTGTGCCATGGGGACGCACCGTAACCATACAACAGTACAAACAATAATGACCTCAAAGCTAAAAAAAGCAGTATTATATGGTAATCCTGCGATGTATACCTAAAAGTCTATAGGATCCACTATAATAAGGCAGCTTTCTGTTGCTGGAAGGAGATAGTTAAGGAGCTCTAGCAATGTGTATTCTTAGAGACTTAGAAATCCACACAGTAAAACAATCGACTGAAGTGTAAGGCAAGTCTTTTTCTAAAGTGTTATACCCTGACCTAAATCAGTCTTTCCCTTTGAATCAGTTTATGTTACCAGTTATTTAGCAGATTGATTGCTGCTATGGCAACTGTACAGTCTGCTGTATAGACACTAGCATTAGTCCTTGATTCTTCTTACTGCTTATGTTGTCTCTCAGACCACATTTGGCGTAAGCTGAAAATTAGGAAACATTGAGGGAATTAATTTGCTTTGACATTGCTGATACCAAGCCTGCCGATGTATATGCTTCCAGAGATAAAACAAAGCAGTAGGTGCTTAAGCATTCATGTTTGTTTATTGCTCCCCAAGTGATCGGAAATTTATATTTCAAATATTTCTCTTAGAAGATAGTTGAAGCATTATTGCCTATTATCATGCACAGATCAGAGATTATTATGTTGTTGGAACGCATTACAGACTCTGTTCGTCTTGGAAGCAATTGGAACATCATTTTATCTGCTCTCTTAAAGGCACACAGAAATCTTCCCGATCGCTTGGCATGTGCTGCCCAATTCTGCTGATATCTGAGATGAGACGTGAGATTCTTTCCCTTAGGGCTCCTTCTAGTCTCTCAGAAATGCAGAGCCATTTATGAAGGTCAAATGACGAGACATCCGGGTAGCTTGCTCCCTCCTGAAGTACAGTCAAATGGACAGGAGCTCTCTGATGAATCATCTTTTCTTGCTGTATTTTAGTAGGCTGCGGCCCTATGCATCTGATGTCACATGCAGACATTAAACAAGGGGGTGAAGCTTTTGCATAACAGGAAAGTTCATTTAAATAATCCTGTGGGAGTTGCAAAAACTCATTTAGCAGCTTCACAGGAAGAGCAGCAGCACATCAGTGACTGCCGAAAAATAGCAGCTGAGCTTTATACATGATCTTTACATTTATTCACAGCTGACATCAAATATAGAGTCTGCGGAGCACTGTATATTGTCTATGTCAATCATAGCTGAGAATACGTTTTGCTGCTTTATAGTTACATAAGGGCGAGAGTGTTGTTTTAATGATCCTTGCACATATAAGAGCAGTGAGTCTTTGGAACTCTCTGCCAAAGGATGTTGCAATGGTTGGCTTCTCAAAGTACTTCAAGAAGGGTCAACACACTTTCATGAAAGATGTAATAATACAAGATACTAGAGATAGGTTGTCGATCTAATGATTTATTCTGATTGCCATATTAAGAGCCTGAAGGAATTTTACCCTAAGGCAATTCAGTAATTTTTTTTTGCTGTCTTCTGTCAATATTTGATTTTTTTTTTTTTTTTTAAATCATACCATGTTACTATGTTATACACATGTGTAAAAGGATTCTGCTATAGTTACTTTTTTTTTTTAAATATTGTTTATTGAGAAGAAAAGCACATTCCAACAAGAATCAATCAGATAGATCATGTCGTAAATATAACATATGACACTGATCTTTTTAGAATATTAAAGTACAATTTTACAGATATTCTTCTCCATTTTCCGTTTTTTGAATAAAACAACAACCTTAAACCGAACATGCAAGGTCTATTGAAGAAAAGAGCTGGGGATCCATAAAACCTATTACTCTCTCGAACCATCCCTCTTAATTCTACCCCTTACCCATCTTCCTCTAAAGAATCTATCACCCTACCTCTACGGCAGATCCAACTCTATAATGTAAAATAACGTTGTCTCAACCCCAATTTTAAAATGTTGTTTCTAAATAGTCATCTCCATATCGCCGAATTAGAATCTCCCCTACCCCGATAGAGAACCCTCCATCTTGGATGTCCTTCAGTTACCAGTGTGTGTCGCTGATGTCAGTCCCTATAAGTTGTCATCTCCTATCTCCAGGCTATTCAGTGAACCAGCCATTTTTTCCCCAGAGGTAATAGTAGGAGGTGCGGAAATGATCCATCAATGCTTTAACATCCTCATCCGCTAGAGTTTTAGTAATGAAACTTTTCCATTTCTGGAAAAACTTTTCTGTCAGGGAGCTTTTGTTTGTTTCCGCCTCTATGCTATAGTTACTTTTAATCTTGAAACTTTTAGTTTCATGGAAACTGAAAAGAAAGCCCTCTAAAAAAATATAGTGAAAAGGGGTTCTGTGTCAACAAACCGCAGGACGTCCTCCTCATCCCCCCACATTAAATGGTATGGTAAGTACATAGATGATCTGCTATTGGTGTTGGGGGGAGATAAAGAGGACGTCCTGTGGTTTTTGGATTTTATAAATTGTAATAACATGAAGTTCACTTTTCATCTTGATAAAATCCACATGAACATGTTGGATGGGACTCTTACTGGTAGCGTGAATGAACCTGTCTTTCCTTATAGAAAATCCACGGCATGTAATACTGTCTTTTTAGCCAATTCCTGCCATCTACAGTATGATCCTTGCATATACAGTGTATATATATATATATATATATATATATATATATATATATATATATGTACCCAGTTTAAAAAAAAATAAATAATAACTTATACGTTTCTTACTGAACTCTGTAATATGGAATAAGGTAGTCTATGACATTATCTCTTACCTTTTTGTGATATATCAACATATACTCATCAGACAGCACTCCAAGGTTAAAGAATATATATATACACACACACTGCATATAGCATCTGTCTACCATAGAATATGATGTTATCCATTTAATAGATATGTTCTAAAAAATGCTTACCATGCTTGATATCTCTACTTGGAGAGTATGGCATTTCTCAACCATAGGCTATAATTTGTGTAACAGATAAGCGTATAAAGCTTTTGATGTCTACTTGGCTTATTTCTGACCACTGTCCTCCTTATTGTTTTGGCATTTTTCTTAGGAACCTTCATTACAGTAGATTCTTTTGTAATCATTTGTCAGGTTGATATTGTCAATTGTGAGCAGATGTACATTCATTTTATTGTTACAATTGTTTATTCTTAAAGTATTTTAGAATTTATTACCAAATAATGCTTTCATTTTTCCAAACACTAAGCAAAATTCATCAATCATAATCCACAAAAATAATTATTGTTTACCAGTAAATAAATTCTGCCACATGTACATCATCAATGAAGATGATTGGTTATCAGCTCACCCAGTTGCAGTCCCAGTCCAAATCAGCAGAAACACGGTGAAGCGGAGCCAACGCCCAGACAGGAACAAATAGAAAGATAGTTACCAGCTTCCACTCTGAGATGGACTTGAATTAAAACTTGATGGCTTTATTGTAATCATATAAAATCCAACATGGCATCAGAGCATCAGTGCTGTACGAGTCGTGGACTGATGCGTTTCGGACAGGAAATGTCCTTTATCATAGTCTTATTCAAACCAACCATAGTCATATTCAAACCAACAAACTTTATTTAAAACTCCCTTCAAGATCACATGGTCACCTTCATCCAATAGGAGAACTGTAACACAATGTACAGCTCTGGAAAAAATTAAGAGACTACTGCAAAAATTTCAGTCTCTCTGATTTTTCTCTTTAGTTGTACAGTCATATGAAAAAGTTTGGGCACCCCTATTAATCTTAATCATTTTTAGTTCTAAATAATTGGGTGTTTGCAACAGCCATTTCAATTTGATATATCTAATAACTGATGGACACAGTAATATTTCCGGATTGAAATGAGGTTTATTGTACTAACACAAAATGTGCAATATGCATTAAACCAAAATTTGACAAAAGTATGGGCACCCCAACAGAAAAGTGACATTAATATTTAGTAGATCCTCAGTAGATCCTCCTTTTGCAAAAATAACAGCCTCTAGTCGCTTCCTGTAGCTTTTAATCAGTTCCTGGATCCTGGATAAAGGTATTTTTGACCATTCCTCTTTACAAAACAAACAATTCAAGTTCAGTTAAGTTTGATGGTCGCCGAGCATGGACAGCCCGCTTCAAAGTATCCCACAGATGTTCAATGATATTCAGGTCTGGGGACTGGGATGGCCATTCCAGAACATTGTAATTGTTCCTCTGCATGAATGCCTGAGTAGATTTGGAGCTGTGTTTGGGATCATTGTCTTGCTGAAATATCCATCCCCGGCGTAACTTCAAATTCATCACTGATTCTTGTACATTATTCTGAAGAATCTGCTGATACTGAGTTGAATCCATGCGACCCTCAACTTTAACAAGATTAAGATTAATAGGGGTGCCCAAACTTTTTCATATGACTGTATGTATTTTTGAGAAAAATGTACATTGTTATTTTATTATATAAACTACTGACAACATGTCTCTGAAAGTCAAAGCAAAAAATTTTGTATTTATTTGCAGTAAATGGAAAATCTTCAAAATAATAAAGAAGAAGCAGCAGTGCTGTCAGACCTGAAATAATGTAAAGAAAACAAGTTCATATTTATTTAGAAACATTAAGACTAATGTTTTAAGTCAGGAAGAGTTCAGAAATCAATATTTGGTGGAATAACCATGATTTTTAATCACCGCTTTCATGCGTCTTGGCACGCTTTCCACCTGTCTTTCACACTGCTTTTTGATGACCACTCCTGGCACAAAAATGTAAGCAGCTCTTGTCTGTTTGATGGCTTGTGACTATCCATCCTCTTGATTACATTCCAGACGTAGAGATGCTGATTTTTAGAAAACCGTGCAGTGGTCTGTTAATTTTTTCCAGAGCTGTATATATATATATATATATATATATATATATATATATACAGATATATATATATATATACAGATATATATATATATCTGTAGGCCATAAAGGTTACCCGATGTATTGCGACGTGTACAGTACTTTCGCAATACATTGTGTGTTTTGGGAGCTTGCGCTGATCAGCACGTACTCCCAAGGTGCGGGGGACATGCATTACGAATAAATGACATGTCACTTATCTCCCCAAGCGTACAATACGATCGTATTGTACACACGGGGGGACGAGGCATAATCCATAGTTCTCTATGAGAGCTATGGATTACCGTAATTGCGGGGCGCATTTCCCATGTAGTAAGCGCAATACGCAGCGAAATACGCAGCAAAATGCGCCCAAAAATAAGCCGTGTAAACATACCCTAAGGTAGTCTATGATGTCATCCCTTACCTTTTTGTGATATATCAACATATATTCATCAGACAGGACTCCAAAGTTAAAGAATGATCACATATTATCACAATATTAATTTCATTTTGATTACTTATTATTATTCACTTAGCATTTTATTTATTGATAAAAAAAAAAAAAACTAGCAGTATAATAGCCATAAAAAGCAGTAGAAGAGTGAAGAAATCAGGAGATACCTTTTAGCGGCTGAGCAGCCTTTAAAAAGTATCGCCTGATTTCTTTACTCTTCTAAAAATAAACTATTACCATTTCTATTTTTGGGAATAGTCCTACTTAGCAGCATTTTATCCACACCTGCATTACACTTTTGTATAGAACCATGTTACTAAGCATAGTTTTAATATAATGTACCTGTACAATGTTACTGGGGTTATCAACTGTTTTTACATTCGGACAGTCTGTAAATACAGAGACTTGTGTCCATAATAAAAGTAGATGTGTCCATTCTGGAACTGAAAAGCTTGTTCAGGTTAGGCTTTCTTCACATTTAGGCTATGTTCACACGGCTTATTTTGGGATGCATTTCGACACGTATTGAGAGCGTACTGTGCTCTAATACGGGCGAAATGCGCCCCAATCATTACGGTAATCCACAGTTCTCATAGAGGACTATGGATTACGCCTCCTCTACCGCGTATACAATACGATCGTATTGAAGGCCCGGGGAGATAATTGACATGTCTTTTATTCACGGCGCTTACACGCTGCGAGTAATGACAGTCTATGTGGCCGGCGGGCTGCCAGCCCCTCCACCCCCGCATCGCGGGAGTACGCGATGATCGGCGCGAGCTCCTGAACACCCGGCGTAATTACGGGGCGTACTGTACACCCTGCAATTAGCCGTGTGAACATAGCCTAAGGCTATGTCTCCACGGCATAGCAATACATTTTCAACGGTTTTAGGATTTTAAAACCACTGAAAATACGATCATTCAGGAAGAAGACAATAGAAAAGACGAGCTGTAGTCTCCACAGCTCGTCTTTTCTCTGCTCGTCTTCTGGCGCCAGCGTATTATACAACATGTTGGATAATATGCCGGTGTCTTTCGTTTTTTCGTTGTCTTCCCATACAATACAAAACGAGAACCAACTGCGGCTTTTGTGCAAAACGTGACAAAAACCGCAGTCCTACATTGGACAAAAACCTATTGACTTTCGGACGTTTTTTGGGTGCTGCAGTGTAGACCTAGCCTAAGTTTGTGAAATACATTTAGAATGAAAGCGTTCGTTACACATGCTTAATGTATCTATGGGTTTAAACAGCCCAATAGAGCCCTAAAGTGTCCCTTTGCCCTTTCTTTGGTTGGAATACATCTGTATACTGCAAAAAAGTAGTCAACACTGTTTCATACAAAGGCATTCAGTAAAAATATATGTGTTAACCGTATAACTTTTTTCTTATAGTGGGACCCTGTGGGTGGTAGGATCCACTGTTTGGTATCCATATAATCCACCCATCCTGTTGTGTATGTTTAATGGAGGTCACAAACATGATATAAACATAGCCCTATTGTCATTGTAATTATCACTTTTTTTTAGTTTATAGCAATGACTGCTTAAGTGTTTGTGATGCTATCTGAGACACACACAGTGCTTATCATATTTAGCAATCATTCTTGTTTTCCTAATTGATATATTGAAAAGTGTGACTGTCTATAATTAATTATGATTAGTCTAAGCGGCCAAAGAAAGATTAATACAACTCTATGTCAAAAGTTGTGCAGCAGCTTGCTATCTCTGCCATGGTTGTGCTTGTCTCCCCTTATATGCAGCATCTTGGTGCCCCAGTGTGCCAGTTTCCCCATTCCGCTGACTCCTCCGTAGAGAGCCCACATGCGCCCACTTGGTGATTTAACAGGCCAGCACGCAGCTTTCTTAACCTATTGCCAGCTACCTAATGCTACTTAAAGGGGTTACATAGTTACATAAAGGGGTTGTCTCACTATATCAATTCATCTCACCTCAGTCCTCTTTTCTCGGTTTCACTTTTGAATTTAGGGGCGTGTTTACTGGCTTCTATTGCCCTGCTGAGGACACCAGGTCTGTAGCTATAGTGACCAGCACTGGCAGTCTATCAAGAGAGATCAAACAGACCTGTAGCTATAGTAACCAGCACTGGCAGTCTATCATGAAAGATCAAACAGGTCTGTATCTATAGTAACCTGAGGAGCTGACGCAGCCCATACAAGAGGGGATATCTAGGAATCGGTAGGACATGGTTAAGGGGTTGTCTCACTACAAGGATTGCTTTTTATGTTAAAGATCTTGCAAATACAAGTCATTTGAATTATGTCTTTAACATGTCCTACTATTCTAGATATCCCTTTATGGTAAATCAGCCTTCAGGTCGCTTGTACAGACTGGCTTTACTGAATCTGTAAACAGTAACATGCCCCTAAATTTAAGTGATACCAAAAACAAAACTGAGGTGATGATTCATGTGTGGAAACCCTTTAATGACAATGTATTGCAAAGTGAGTTGTTTTTTTCAAGATCTTTAACATTAAAAGCAATTCTTGTTGTGAGTCAAACCCTTTAAGGACACCTCCCCCTCAGTTCGCTGCCAGTTTTGTTGGTGTACAGTTTTAGTGTTTACAACTAATTCGAGAATGCTGTTTCTCAATTTTGACCTCTCCATTTCCCCCTTGCTTGCCCTGACCTGCTGCCTGTGACTATTAAAGTACTCTGCCTACCCTGATCCTCTGCCAGTGACTCAACTACGCTGTTTACTCCTCCAGTACCAGGCCTATACATCAACTGTCACCACATGTGACCACATCGGGGGTAGCGACCACAAGTTACCTGCAGAGAAGTCCAGATTCCTTGTACAAGGAGTTAAAGGGTGAAAATAGGAGACTTCTTAGATTCTGTTTCTCAGCTTGGTTCTATGCCCAGTCGAAAAACTACAACTACCAGCCGTTCTAGGAGCCCACTGGACATTCTGAAACAGCTTGGTGGAAATGTAGAGATAGAGGACACATAAACTTGAAGACAATTTAGGGCAATGTTGTTTTTATTGTTTATTATGTTATTTTTGTAAATAAATTGTATTATTTCTTTACTGTATATTCTGCTCCTGTGTATGGTAAATGTTGCCTACACTTAAAATCTCTTCATTATACATATAATGTTTCTTGCATTTTCATACAGGGAATTCAGTTCAGCCCTTGCTTTCTCTTCCTTGCATATTTTGTATTATTTTTACCGAGCTACAGTGTGAATTCAAGACGCAGTTCATGGCTTTCCTTAGCAACTTCCACATTTGTCTCTCGCCCACATTCCTTCCACCCACGTATTCACATTATTAATATGGTAATTATATACCCAAATACAAAACACTAGATACTGATTTTTAAAGAGCAGGTTTACTACAGAACAGCTATAATAAAATGACACTCCATGAAAACAGACAATTATGGAAAGCGAATTCTCTGTATTGTACCCTGACAAATCTCTACAAAATAGCACTAAATTAAGCCTATAGATGTCTGTTTCAATCACATGAAAGATGTGAGAAGAATTGTAAAGCTCCTCTCTCTAATGTTCTATATGTTTACGATATTTTATCCAGCTTTCTGCAGAACAGAATACTTAATTTCATACTATTGATTTTATATCTGCATGAAATACAATCCAGCATACAAATGCAGTTCTTGAATGCAAAAATCCATGGCTTTACTATACTGTGCAAGATCAATAGGGCTTTTCATGAATGGGTTAAGGACCCGTCCTTGACATCACAATAAAAGTTACGGTCCCCACTAGCACTTATAAAGGTAACGTACCACCAATATTTTGCTTTAACTAAGTAAAACCAGTTAGTGATACATAACTGATTTGTAGATGTTTTTCTACCATATGATTATGGGGGCAGCAATTTTGCTTTAGCTGCTTTTAACACCATTTAGAGATATGCTTTATAGCACCATTGAAGATAATAATTTGGAGATGTTCATTAAAGGGGTTGTCTCACTACAAGGATTGCTGCTTTTTATATTAAAGATTTAGCAAAAACAAGTCACTTTGCAATATATGTCCATTAACAGTGTCCTACCTATTCTGAGATATCCCCTCTTTTATGGACTGCCTCAGCTCCTAAGGCTGCTATAGCTACAGACCTGTTCCATCTCTCCTGATAGGCTGCCAGCACTGGTTGCTATAGCTACAGACCTGGCTTCTACTACAGCCTAGTAAAAGCCAGTAAACACACCCCTGAATTCAAAATGAAACCAGGAAAACAGGACTGAGGTAAGCTGAATCAATGTAGTGAGACAACCCCTTTAACTTCAATGGGAGAGTGTTGTGGGTATACTCTGTCAGCTTAGAAGAAGTGACTGTGCAGGGAGGCGGAGAGTGGGATCTGTAACCAGTATCTACTGTGAATGGTGGATCTTATGATCTTATGATTTACATGTGTCAAGTTTCTTTGTAACCCTATTTGTGATAATAAAAAAATAGACTGCTGAGAAGTGATCTCTGCACAACAGGACATGTCAGGATATTAATAGACTTATTGACCACAGTGAAAACTTCAGGAAGACTTTGGGAATTTTTTTTTTGAAAATATAGTGACATGGAATTTTAAAGAAAATAAAAAATAAAAACATTTTTAATATAAATCCGATTCAAGCAAGGACACTTTCTGATGACACTTGATTTTATTGAGAACCTATAGTCATTCCTGATAGATCTATTTATGGTAAATGCTTGTGTTCCCATGATAAACAATTCTGGGACATTTTCTCTTATAATAATAATATATGGAGGCATTTCTAGGGTGTAATAATATAACAAGTTATAGTGACTAGGATTCTGGAGAAGGGTCATTGATCCAGGGATTTATTCTGATTGCCAGATTGGAGTCAAGAATTTTTTCCCTAAAATGAGGACAATTGGCTTCTATCTCATGGGGGTTTTTGCCTTCCTCTGGATCAACACTGTAGCACAATAGGATGAACTGGATGCACGTCTGTCTTTTTCAGCCTTACAAACTATTTAACTATGTAACACTGTGTTGTGTTGTTTTTCTCTTATTCCTCCTAAAAATGTAATACTGAAACTGTCAGATAGTTGTTACCAAACAGGACTGTGTCCCTGCACAGTATGACATTGTCCAATCATTGCTGACATTCATTGTTTACAGGGATACACCCCTTTGAAAACTGGTATGGCAACACCCAGTTGACAGAATCAGTAACACATTTCTAGAAGAAATAAGAACAGCACAGAACATCACAGAGTTATAAGAGAAGTTTCAGAATTGTTATTTCATATTATTACAGGCCTGTTGCACATGAATGTTTTTTTTCTGTATAAGGTCTTTATGATAAAATACATAATGTACAACCAATGCTGATCCTTGTGGTTGTCCATATACATGCATAAAATCTGCAGTTCATAAAGTGGCCACTGAAGTCTATAGAGTGTTAAAAAGGAATGCATCTGTATGCTAGCAGTATGTTATGTATAGTTTAAAAGAGCTGTTTTATGTACTTCAATGTCCTCTCCAGAAGACAGCCTCAGATTACAGGAGTGTAATATGAAAGCAATACTGATGACCCGGGCCGCCAACCCGAATTTCGGGGCCCCATACCGCAAAAGTGTCTGGGCCACCCCTTCCCCCCCAAAAAAAAAAAAAAAACATCGGGTGAACGGGGTTTATTTTTGTGGAACCTTACTATGTGATACTAATGACACATTGGGCGACATGTATGATTTTTTGCATTTAGACGGCAATTTTTGTGCACATATAATTTTGCTGATGAAATATGATTTGTAATACTGTCGTATTGTGGATCTATATTAGTCACATTAACAACTGCTTATCAAAATGACCCAAAACACAATAGAGGGTTCTGTATGTTAAAAAACTATTTTAGTAACACCCCTCCTTTATGTCCAGTGCATTATGGAATATAGTGCCGAATTCCTACATCACAATGATAGCACAAGCAACTGTATTAGCAGAAGGATGCTCAACATCATTGAAACACTAGAAAGTGGTCTATATGTAACAAACCAGCGTCCTCCTGATGGCCAACACCAGGGATCACAGTGGTCACCTTACAAGGTAACTATCCATAACTCACAAAGTAAGGGTCAATGTACTAAATACAAAGTGATTACAATATAATAATATGATATATGTATGGACATGATGACATATTATATTGTAATCACTTTAGGCGACATGTATGATCGGGCTTTTCGCCTGTTTTTGGGAGTAACCTGCGCCTCCAGGCCCGAATCCCCCTGTCGGACGCAGGGATGCAGTGTTAGGCGCAACGTTCGCCACTTTCAGCTGCGCCCCGCATGAAGGGGCGGGCAAGGGGCGCGGTGTGGGAGCGGTGTAGGCGTTCCGGGGGCGGGACGCGGCACGCTCGAAAACCCCGAGGCATGTACGATCGCTGCTCGCCAAAGCGCGGCGCAATGTAGCGCTCTGCAGCTCCGACAGTCAGACCTAGTTTATTTTGGTCTAAATGCTCCGGCGGCGGCGAAGTGAAGCAAGAACGTAACATGCGAGGAAGCTCGCGCTCTGATTGGCTAAGCTGGACGAGCCCTCGCTGCTTCAACAAATGAGCTCTTTTCTGCCTTTTTACTGTATTTTGAACTGTCCCGCCTTTGAATATGATTCGTCAATATTTCTCCATAGGTTAGAATGGGTCCCTGTCGCTCCTATTCTGATTGGTCAATTCTCCTCCATAGGTTAGAATGGGCCACTGTCGCTCCTATTCTGATTGGCTGGTTTATGCCGACCAATCAGAAGAGCTTAAACAATTTGAATTACTGTATTTCCCGGCAATTCTCTCTATTGCAATTCCCGATGTAGCGCCGGTCTCGGCGACAAATGCGTTGGTAGGGATTGAAATGATTTATGTTTATAGAAGGTTTCAGCTCTTTTTCAGAGAATATTTTACAACTAATAAAAATGTTTTTTTTATTCATACTCCATGCCGCACGGTGCTGAGCGCCGAGATTGCATTGCGCCCATTTCTCCATAGACTACAAGGTAGAAGTAGCTCACGCTGTGATTGGCTGGGATAGCCAAGCCCCCACTAGCTCAGCCAATCAGCTCTTTTCAGCATTTTTACTGTATTTTTAACTGTCCCGCCCTTGATTTTGATTGGTTCAAACTTCTCCATAGGCTATAATGGGTCCCTGTCGCTTCTATTCTGATTAGCCGAGAAAGCCAAGCCCCCGCTAGCTCAGCCAATCAGCTCTTTTCTGCATTTTTACTGTATTTTGAACTGTCCTGCCTTTAATTCTGATTGGTCAATAGTTCTCCATAGGTTTTAATGGTTCACTGTCGCTTCTATTCTGATTGGCTGGTTTCTGCCGACCAATGAGAATAGCTTTCAGAATTTGAATTACTGTATTTCCTGGCAATTTCCAATATCCTAATTGAATTGTTGTATAGTGTGGTGGTTAGTAAGTAATTCATTGCCTTTCTAGTTATATAGTACCTATTTTTTCTCCAGCTTGTATTGTAGGATGTCAAATTACATATTTAATGGAGATTGTATTCTTAATCGATAATTATTAAAAATTTAATTTTAGAGTGGATTTTGTATATATTTCTGTGATTTTTTCATATATAAATACATGAAAAAACATCAGTCCCCAAACATGTTTTTTAATAACAACAGCAAAAAATAAACAATATACTGTATGCGTCCAATAAATATGAATATATTCCACAGATGTTGATGATGTCAGTAAATCATTCTTCTGATTTGTGTCACTTTTGTGTGAATCCTAGTCATCAAAATTAGTAAGTAAAAGAAATAAAAACATTTAGAGTATGTTCACACGGCTAATTGCAGGATCTACAGTGCGCCATGCAATTACCCCGGGTTTTCGGGAGCCCGCGCTGATCGGTGCGTACACTCGCGGCGCGGGGGGGACGGGGAGGGCAGCCCGCCGGCCCCATAGACTGTCGCTACTCATGGCGTGTAAGCGCCGTGAATAAATGACATGTCAATGATCTCCCCCTTGCGTACAATATGATCGTATTGTATGCCCAGGGAGAGGAGGCGTAATGCATAGTTCTCTATGAGAACTGTGGATTACCGTAATGATTGGGGCGCATTAAGCTCGTATTAGAGTGCCGTACGCTCTAAGTACGTGGCGAAATGCGTCCCAAAATAAGCCGTGGGAACATAGCCTTATTATTAAAAAAAACTTTGGGAAAAAATGCCACTCTATGACAACCAACTAGGATAGGGATAGAGGGTTATAATGAGCAAGTCACTAATCCATATTATAAGAACATGTTCATAGAATAATTTAAATTAGGATGTAAAATATTCAATCTATTGATCCAATGCATCTCATGTTGTTTCAATATTTTCTCCCTGTCTGCACCACGTTTATTAATGAGAACCTGATCTATAATGCAAAACTTCAAACCACTTGCAGAATGTCCCTTCTCCAAAAACAATGCTTCAGAACAGGTTAGCCACATTTCAAAGTACGAATAGTGGACTTGTCTCCATTGAACCGTATACTGCATAGTTTAGGGAACGGACACTGTAACACAAGTATCACCTAAGAGGATCTACAAGGGAGAAAATAATTAATCTTATATTTTTATACACATCAGCCTGACACAATGCTTATACTGCATAATACAAATAATGTCTTACATAGTAAATACTCTCAGGGGCCCAAATAAATTTAGGAGCGTACACTACACTTGTTCTAGTAGCATGCATTAAGTGAAACTAGGAAACTGTTGTAGCTTAAAGTCTGCCTGCATCAAAGTCAACTTTTGACAAGATGAATGGAGATGGCCTGGCAAATATTTTTGCTAGAGACTGAGGAGGTGAGCAGGGGCGTAGCTATAAGGGTGCAGAGGTAGCAGTTGCTACCAGGCCTTGCAGCTTGAGGGGGCCCAAAAGCTCTCTTCCCACTTAGGAAGACATTAATATTATAAATAACAAATGGTAGCTGAAGGGCCCAATTCCACTTTTTGCACTGGGGCCCAGGAGCTTCAAGTTACGCCTCTGAGTCTTTGTAGTCTACTAGGACAAACACCAAGTAAAAGGAGCCTGGGCCTTTCAACATAGACATTAAAGGGGTTGTCTCACTACAACGATTCATCCTACCTCAGTCCTGTTTTCTCCGTTTCATTTTTGCATTCAGTGTTTACTGGCTTCTTATGACCTGTAGTAAGGAGCTTCTGATGACACCAGGTCTGTAGATATAGCAACTAGCACCTGTTGATAAGAAGAGATCAACAGGTCTGTAGCTATAGCGACTTGAGGAGCTGGTGCAGCCCATACAAGGAAGGATATTTAGGAATAGGTAGAACACTGTTAATGGACACATATTACAAAGTGACTTGTTTTTGCAAGATTTTTAACATAAAAAGCAATCCTTGTAGTGAGACAACCCCTTTAATGTATTATATGAGTAGAGAGGATCTCCAAGAAGGAGACTGAGTCAGGAAGTAAGTCTACAAAGAAAGGGCCAAAGCTACTGTGCTGATTTGAAAAAAAATCCTTCGTTAGAAAGGATTGGAGATTAATTTTGCTGAGACCCAAGTTATAAATCCCTGCTGCCTTTAACATAGGTGCTAAGTTAAAGAATTATAATTTGGCTGCCTGCAGAGGCCTCTAGGGGGAGCTTAAGAGCCTACAGGGCACACATTTACAAATGCTGGTCCTCACTGCAAAAAAGTTTGCTGTCGTTCTGTGTTTTAATGAAGTTACATTTTTTAAGCAGCTTATGAATTCTGTTAATACAAAATCTTTTTATTTTTCCAATAAGAGCTTTTTTTGTAAACAGAAGAAAAGGCCATGTGGGAAAACAAGTGTATGCTTATCTGAACTATTCAAGTGGAAAAAAACAAATACAAGGAAAATACAGTAAGACCAATGATAACAGCAGATGTGTAAGAGAATCCACTACAGACAATGATACGGCTCAAAGTCTCGCACAGAAAATTATTTTTTATTGAATCTGGCAGCTCAAACATAACAGCTTTTTTTCAGCAAACAAACTAAATCTCTTCTTTAAGACAACACATATGGTCAGCAGGATACAGTCTATAAATGCAGCATACGTTTGCAGAGGAAAGCGCAGCAATTTAATATGTGCTACTATTTGTCATCCAGGGAATACGTTTCCGCAACTGATGCTATATTGAGGAATAGCATGCCTTATGGTCGATCAGCAGGTATGTGCTCAACAAGACAGAATAGCGCTTGGCTCGATTTCTCACTATTCAATTATCAACGTCTAGTATCCATCTGCATAGAGAGCAAAATGTCTTCGGTCTTTACAAATGCAGAAACCATCTGCCGTATACTGTATGTGCAAAGCCAAAGCCACATTATTTTTGTTGGTTTCATATAAACTACACTCTTTTACTTATAAGTGTATAAATATGTCCTGGTAGCCAATGGAGGGAAAGCATGTAGCTCTTAAAATGTGCTTAAATAGAGATGCCGATGATATCACTGAGATCTTTGACTTTGTAAATACAGTGTGACCAATGGTGTAGCTTGCTCCTGGCACCAGGGGCACTTACCTGGGGTCATTCGTTTAGTGCCCCAAGTCTCATGGTACCTTTGATTGATACATTTAATTGTATCACTGGTTTCACCGTGACCCAGAGCCACAGGTATTTTGAGAGTCTACTAACACCCTTGCATCTGACAATCTATTTCTCAATAAATATTAAAGGGGTTGTCCAGGACTTGGAAAAGCTCATTTGTGCTATGCGGCATGGTTAGAAATAGAAAAAAATAAGCCTGCTCACCTCCGTGATGTTCCCGTTACATCTTGGTGGCCATCCTGTACATCCGAAATGCACGGTGGACATCCATCGTTCATGTGCTACGTGCAGCCAATCACAGGCCAGAGTGGTCATGTGCACGTGATGTTGTAGCCTGTGATTGGCTGCACATAGCACGTGAGCGATGGATTTTCACTGTACAGCCGTCACAGAACGGGAGCATCACGGAGGTGAGCAGGCTTCTATTTTTAATCATGCACCATAGGACAATCAAGTTTTTTCTAAGTCCCAGAAAACCACTTTGAAGGGGTTTTGCCACGATCTAATGTTGACGTGGGATCCTCCAAAATGGGTATTTAATCACTTTTCTAAATATATGTGATTAAAAAAGTATAGCCTGTGAGAGCTGCAGCCTTGCTTAGTCAACCTTAGTTTCCTGAATGTTTACATTGACTATGACCAGAAGCTGATCTGGCTGCGCTTGCATTGTTTGCACTTCTCATCTGATGGCAGGGCACATGAACGAACTTTAAAAGGAAGGGGGAGAACAAAGCAGTGCTTCTGAGCATGTGCACTAGCTGTGCTCTGTGTCAGAGCCTGTGTCTGCTGTATAGATAATCTGCTGGTTGTAATGTAAAGTCAGCTCTGTGCTCAGCCCTTCTGCAGTCGCTCCCTCTATGTTTACTTATATAATTACAGTACAGCGATTCTGTCTCTCCTAGCCTCTTCCCTCCCCCCTGCAGCAGTTCCTGCTCGGATCTTATCTTCTCCCCTGAGCAGATAAGAAGGAGAACACAAAACCTGTAGATCTTGTGCACAATAAAGTTATCATCTGTGGTTTAGCCAAACAACATGTTTGCTCAACTACAGAGACTGAATATCAGCCTCGGGAGCGTGCATGGGAGGTGGAGTGATGACATCACGGAGGAGGCACTTGTTTTTTTAAACACAGGAACACAAGGTCCCTTTTTTCAAGACTTAAGAATACTGTGTCAGTCTGTTAGATAAAGAAATCACTTCTTAGCAACACCCCTTTAATCATTTAACATAAAGTAACCAGATTACATGGGATCAGGAGCACAGCTGTAGTGGGTGCAGAGGCAGCAGTTGCTACTGGGCCTTCAAGCATGTCACATAAGAGGACACCTGGATTATAAATGGCACATGGTAAGATTTTACTTTGGGTCCCAAGAGGTTTAAGTTACACGTCTGTATGGGATAATGATCATTGTCACTGTTTGTCTTACAGACACCACACTACCAGGCTAACTCCTTGACATTGTGATACATTTGTCTTGGATGCCAGCCATATTATTTCTACAGACCAAAACATTGTTGCATGTGGTTTTTAAACCAGGTGCCATATAAAGAACTGATTTTTATTTTATACTCACTATACTGTATAGTGAAGTGCTGACTCTTTTTTGCTTGTTTGAAGATAATGATTGGGGAATGTGAGGTGGGCCACCAAAATCCAGATCCCATGCATAGAGTAAGAAATGTTGAGAGTGCAGCCCATGGATTGGATGTGGTAAACTGATCATCATTTATCTGTCCACCTGCCTAAAGCAAGTGGCTTATCCCTTCATCTAATAAGTGGACTGTGATATTAATGCAAATCTTAATAACTTTATGCATAAGAGGATAGTGTGCAAGGATCTAAGGCTTAGGAAGGGTATAGGAGATGAAAAACCTTACAGTTTCAACACTGCCTATTTTATCAACCAACATGTAAGTGACACTTTTTTCATGCTGGGGAAATACTTTCATTGACCTAGCACCAATAGGACCATAGGTCAGCAGCCTGACTCAATCACTAAGAGTTGTTACCCAGCTTCAAACAGTGGTCCATGGACTTTGATGGGAACATTTCCAATAAATTGTTGAAAAAGAAAAGATCTATCAGTTGCTTCCAATCCCAAGTCAATCCTTCTTTATAGTCTGGAATCCACCCCCTAGGCTGCCAAATCATAATCTATATCCCCATGGTCGATATTTTAAGTTTTCACATCCCAGAGATACATTATATTTGAACCCAGAGCCAGGAAGTAATCTAAAGATCAGCAGTGACAGCAGAGGTGAGTATAAACTTTTTTATTTTAGCAAAAAAAAATAAATTATATAAGGAAGCGGACACCCCCTTTATATTTTAGAAAGCCCTACAATACTTTTGCGCCTGGAACGTTAGAAACACTACCTTAATTGGTTGCATAGGTTTGATTTTGTCCATGTTCTCTATGCACTAGTAGCCCACAGCAAACGTCTTCTTTCCACTAGAAAGCTGATTAGCGATTGTTAGCCCACATCAAATCTTTTAACGCACTGCGTGAGATGCCCTCCAATAGTATCTTGCAATAATGTCAGAAAATAAGCAAGAACCTTACTGAATGCAATTACAACATCTCAGCCCTAATAGTGTAATTAAACCAGTCTCAATGATATCCACACTCTTAATTGGTACTGCTGACACTAGGAAACAAGCTGTGATCATTATCTGCAGTATCCACACATATGGAATGATACAAATACAAGGGCCAAAGTAATTACAAGAAAAAGAAGGCACGTCAGCATGGCTTATCAACAAATGATATCAGAAGAGACAGGTAAATAAGGCTGAAATGCGAGGAGGCTGACATGGCAACGCGTGGATCTCGTGGTTATCACTAAGTGATCATTTAATGGCAGACAAAACAAACAAAACCTGTTGGTAACAAATAGCTAATGAGAAATGTACCTCTGCAATATACAATAGCCTGTGTTTCCTAATGATAAGATTCTGAAAGAACTTATAAAAAATGCATTCATTCACCTTGACACAAATTAGGCTCAGCTTACATCAATGAAAGCTCCTGACACAGATTCTGAACATATCAATAACTGGTCTATCCCAATAGAGATTCTTTTGGCATAGTATATACAAACATTATACATCACTATAACTTTTTTCTACATTATATTGAAATATAGCCAGTTATGTCATATACATCCTTTACAATGACTTGTAACCATATAGTATACAATTGTATCTTTGGAATTCTATTCTGCATTAACATCAGGAGATTTTCCTTGGTAGACGGATATAGAAAAAAAAAATCACTGCAGTTTAGTCTACAAAAACTCTACATCTAAAATATAACTTTTATTTAATCCTCCATGTAAAATGAAAATCACTAAAAACATATGCAGCAGAACTCACTACTGTAAACACTCAATGAAAAAGTGGTGTCCTGACTGTTCCCCAAGGATTTCCTACAATGTACCTAATTCGGGTAGGGTAATCGTAGACGGATATAGCAAAGTTTAACTTAACCATTCACTGCTTTTCACGTTAACTGCTCTTCTCTCTAAACAAAAGCCATTGGAAAGCATTGTAAAAGCTGAGACATCATTCTGAGTGTTGATTTCATGGTACGCTATCTGTCAAGTTTAATTTTGCTACATCTGAATACACATGCTAAATATAGTGTGATATACAAAACCTTAGATTATAGTTCTATTACTATAGAACCAGGTAGCAAATTATTATGAAATATAAAAGAATGTCCTGCAACAATACTTACTATATAGTAACAAGTAGTGCGGCTCAAATCTAACCATTTGGTTCAAATCAGGAATTTGTGGAAAAATTGTCAGTAGTGTTACTTGAACAGGGATCTGTTCAAGTAACACTACTGCTGATGAAGGCATAGGCCAAGCTTCTGTACCAATGGCAACCACTGGATGGACCATCCATTCTATTGTACTTAGAAAACTGCAATTAGGAAGGAATTATACATTCCTGTGCTGAGAAGGAATAAACATTCAAAATAATGTATACATGTATAGACGATGCTGGCCATAGTGCTACTGTTAAATACGTAAATCATTGTTAAATCCATGTCTACAGTAAAGTTAATTGTTTAACAGTTACCTGTATTGCACAGGCATTTCCTATAACTAAAAAAAAATGGACACATACACATTGTTATGACCACCTGATAATAGCCAAAGTAACCACCATGTGCAGCATGGACAGCAGTTAAACAGGTTGTAAGTGACTCAACAAGGTCCTGGTAGGTTGTCCCAGGTATCCGGAGCCATGATGACCGCATCCCACAGCTGCTATAGGGTGCATGGGGGAGAATACATAGAGCCACCACGAATTAGATGCTCAATTGGGTTTAAAGGGGTTGTATCATTTCATTAAATGGCCTTCAGAATAAGGGGACAGTGAAAACAAGCAACTTTGCAATTGGATGTCATTTACAAAGCTGTGTTGTATTCATAATATTCCTTATCTTCGTTTTCTGTAAACAAACTTCTCCAGTGCTGGTCCGATCCCGCCTCCTTGCATTTCAGTAGCTGAGGGCGCTCGTAATTTACATTCTGTTCTGCCCCTGGACCGCTGTATTCACAGAGCTTGCCTTCCTGCCTCTCACTCAGAATTAGGGCCCGACAACAATTTCACTTTATACAGCTAGCTGCCTCTTCATTGACACTGCAGCTGTCTCTATAATCAGAAAACAGCAGAATTGTGCCACGGTGCCATAATGATCCTGCGTGTAAGCGGCCGACAAAAATTTCACTCTATACAGCTAACTGCTCCTCATTGATACTGCAGCTACTGCTACAATCAGAAAACATCAGAATTGTGCGTCAGTGCCTTATGTAAACATTAAGGGAGACGGATCTGTGCTCTGGATGGATTCAACTGTAGCAAACTTCCAGCTGTGAGAGATCAATGCTGAGTTCATAGAAGACTGTTTAGACTGAATGCAGGCCTGTGGTATGTAAACAGCTCTTACAAAATAAGACTACATAGGGAGAGGACAGTGATATGTGGAGGCGTGGGGGGGGGGGGGGACACTGGAGCCAGCATGAACAGTGAAGGGGGGATGATGACATCCCCCTTCAGTTAAGAAACATCCAGCTGGGAGGGGAAGAAACACCCCTGGATTTCAGGAAGTAAGAGCATCAAGCTTCAAGAGAATAGTCCAAATGAAGAAGTTATACATCCCCTTTAAGTCAGGGGAGTTAGGGGGCCAGATTAGTACATCAAAGGATTGGTTATGCTCTTCCAACCAATGTCTGGAAACTACAGGCCGGTAAGTTTAACCTCTGTTGTAGGTAAATTGTTTGAAGGTTTTCTAAGAGATGTTATACTGGAGTATCTAACTGAAAATAAATGTATAGCACCCATCTGTTTGAGGAACGACAATCAGTATGTATGGGAGTACACAGTCTGATGGATTCATACCTAAATGGGTAAGAGTACCTTCCAGATGGATGAGAGGCCAAGAGAATGCCACAAAAACATTCCCCAGACCAAAACTCTGCCACCAGCCACTAGAGTTCTTCCTGCAGTGGTTGCAGGTTGTTTTTTTTTTTGTTTCACTTCCAACATGCCAATGTCCATCTGTTGGATAAAGAAAATGTGACTTTTGTCAATCAGCAAAGCCTTTTCTGGCAATGTCACTTCGTTAGCAGGGGTGCAGTGACCATGCTTCGGCTTCAGAGCCCCATACACAGTAGGGTTTCCTGAACTGTTGTGTTAAACACACATCTGGTAGCCCCGTGATTTATTTTGTCTGTGAACTTCTTGACTGTAACATGTCAGTTAACCCTTTGTTCACCTTCATAACTGATGTTCACCTCTCACATCAGTGGCACATGGTGGTCCCTAGTTTCCATGTTGCATATTCACAATAGTACCATTTGTCCACCCACTATACACTTTCACCACAGCAGCACAAGAACTGTTCACAAACTGTCCAGTTTCAGAAATACTGACACCCATGGCCTAAAAGCCAATAATCATCCCTTTTTGTAGCTCTTATATATCACCCCTTTTACCCATGATAGCAACTATGGATACAGTGTGCAAACAGCCTATAACACACCTTATATGTCCTCCAAGTCAGCTCGCAAACTTGACTTCCTTTAAGAACTGCTCAGTGCTGACACCCAAAGTAGGAAGTGGTCATAATAATATGACTCAACTGTTTGGAAGCAAAAAATATCATCACATATAGAATTCATGCACAGAGCTATTCACTATGCATCTACATGTAGACATCTTGTAGGGGGCATCTCCACTGTATTCTTTACTAGATATAATATTTCTTTTCAGTGATGTCTCATATTCAGACATTGAATTTGGGCTTCTCATTCCACTCAAAACTTCTAGTCGCAATCCACCCATAACTTTTACCTTCTGAGCCTTTGTAGCTAGTGAGGGGGTCAATTTGGGACCTGTGCCTGTTCCTTCTGAGCTTGGCAGTAAAAATAGCATTCAATAAATATTACCACACAATGTCCTAATAAATAGCTCTAAATCCACTAGATATAAAGGCCCCAAAGAATGAAGGCCAATAGTTTTATTATGGTCCTGCTGGACCAATTTTTTGGCGTTTTACTTTTTTTTGACAATTTTAAATCTGCTTGATCTTTCTCTCTGCTTCTTTGAATAATGGTGCAAATCTATCAGATATGTTTAAAGAATCTGGTCTCATTGAGGCACCTCGAGCATTTCTTGGAGCTGGTTGCTCCTATATAGTGTAAGATTTCAGAGATTTTATACCAGCATGTCAATAATTTATAATGGTTTTCTTGAGGCTTTAGACATAGGCCTGACTTAATATTTTAAAAGTGCATTGCTCTACAGCACCCAACTCCTAACTCTGTCTTCCAGGTGGAGATCTAGATCTCAATGTCTGGATAGATTGCCTTTAGTAAAATATTATATAGGCAGCATATCTTAGATGATTTAGGGAACTTAGTTCTAAAGGCGATCTCAAGTGAATTTATTGGCCTAATATCTAGTGCACAGACTGCATGGAATTGATGGTAGGCTAGAAAATTATTTTGACCTCTCTCCAAGAATGATATCAATTCCTCTTCGCTGGAGATCAAGTCTCTGGTGACATAAACTAAACAAAATAAACTTAAAGGGAATGTGTCATCAAAAGTGACTTATTGTTTGACTCACGTTTTTATGTTAAACACATTTTTTAGGAATTTTTGGTTATGTTTTTTTTTTTATTTTTCATATCACTTTCAATATTTTTCAATAATTCTTAAGTCTGCAGTTTTCACTTTGGCCACTAATCCCAATAATCGTCTAACAGGTCCTGTTCTGTAGAGAAAGATTTTCAGTAGTCTGCTCATTATCAGCACAAGCTGCTCATTATCACCACTAAAAGGTGACACCAATGTGTATAGATAACACAGGATCCACCAGTAACAATAGGAGATAGTCACAGTTCTCCCTCTCCTCTCCCCTGCACACTGACTTCTTCCCAGGTCACAGAGCATGCCTAGAAAACTCTCCTATAGAAATCAATGGGACTGAGTCAGTCTTAAAGCTTCTATGTGCATGAAGCTGCTGTAAAGTATCTCTCTGACTGCTGTTAAAGCAGGGCAGGCAAGAATTCTGTCCCCATTAACATATATATAAATGACTCAATTGAGAATTCAGAAAATAGAAATGGCTAAGAAGAAGAGAATATATATCAGTGTCTTGATTTAATAAGTAAAGAAAAAAAATGGCGACAGATTCCCTTTAAGACTTCACCTTTTTACTTAGATACAATATGTGAAAGCAGGTGGGGTTGGGGGGGGGGGGGGGGTTTGGAGAAGGGAAGGCCATGAGTTTCACTTTTTTTGTTCATGGTGTCCAATCAGTCAAAAATAAAATATCATTAATTTACCCGTCAGATTGCCCTCTTTATAGGAATTGTTTTTATAAAAATTGCGGAGCCTCTTTTTTTTTTTACCAATTTTTTAATTTTTGTGCCCCCCTCATGGGAGAGACTTAACCTCTGTGTCTAACAAGGTGATGTGAAATTTTAAGATTTGACGATTGTTAAAAAATAAGAAAAAATTGGGGTTTAAAACTTCAAAAATGACTGAAGGCTGGGGATCGGAAAGAAGTCTTCCTAAAGGTGGTGTAGGGGGATAATGTTTATTTTAAAGGTTTGGTTTCTTTTCCCCGAATTGGAAATACAAAAAATGGGGGGTTGGAGCAGCCGCTAGGTCTTTGGATATTTTTGAAGTGAGGATGAAATACTATCCACCCTGATTTTTCCCATCAGGAAATAATTAAAGGGGTTTTCTCCGCACGCTGAATCACTGACTGTCAGGGAGTTTTGCATTCACAATGTCTCCTCAGGCCATTACCTAACAGAGCAGGAGAGTGTTATCTGTAACACAGTTACAGATAACTCCATGCTTCTCACAGCTCACAGCACTTGTACCTTTTGTTTCCTCAGCTAGTCTTTTTTTAATCTATTTAATTCACTCACAGGTCAGTCCCCATCAGTCCTTCACTTCACCTCTCAGCTAATCAGATAACAGGTATCTAGGTTACCATAGAAACCTCTGTGCAGTCTAAGAGCTGTTAAACTGTCAATAGCTCATGCCTAAAGTAAAATATACTGACCAATGTATTTAGAAAATGTCTTCATTTAACAGCCCCCTTATGTAGAAAGCTAATCTTCGTAGTGAGAAAACTCATCTAGGGTCCGTCCACACGGCAAGGTTTTTGGTCAGATTTTCAGACAATTTTCGGACTTGAAAACCACTGTCAATCTTCCACATAGACTTTAATAGAAAATCCTTTCAGTACTCCACACTGAACGGATTTTCTGCTGGACAGCTTTTACACCGTCGGCGTTCAAAAACTTGTTCAATCTTCCGTCTGGTTTTCAGGCGGAATATGTGCATTTCAATGGTTGAGGGGGACGGGTGAATCCGCAAAACACGTACAGAACCGTCCCCCAAAACCATCCAAAAGGTGACAAAATACCAGACAGATTCTTAAGACAGAATCCGAACGGTATTTTGTCACTGCCATGTGGATGCGCCCTTAACGGAAAACCAGATTAAAGAAAGGCTTAACTAATATATAGCTCATGTACTCCTAGCCAACTGAACTGTCTCAAATGCCTTATGTGTACTAATCATGTGGAGTTTTTTCCCTTCTTACTTCTTGATAAAGCCCACTTGTTACTCTGATAAATCTAAAGTAAAACGGTTTTCCCAGATTTTTATATCAGTATTGAAGAGAGACTTGGGGTGATAACTCCCACACATCTCTAAATCCTAACCCTCCTATGGCAATATTAGGGTGTGGTTGTAACATACACTATAGCAGGTATGACACCTTCAGCAACTCATTACAAACATCAGACTGAGGTGCCTAGTGCCCACCAATGGAATTAATTGTGGGTGGCCACTTATAGCTATGGTTAGAGATGGGTGAATTTCTCAAAAATTCAATTCGGTGACTTCGCCGAATTTTCCGACAAAATTTGTTTCGGTCCGAATTACTTCGGGACGAATCTGGTTAAAAAACAGCTATTTCCAGGCTGCACAGAGCCTGCAGGGTGCTGGAGAACGTTGTGCCATGCTTAAAATTTGCAGAAGGAGCTTGGTTTGGACTTCATACAATGTTGTTTTTAGTATGACCCCAACATGACTCCCAACGCTTTAGAATCGCTTCATTAAAATTTTTGAGACTTAAGGGCAAAATGCCCAAAAAAAAACTGAAGGGAATGTACCTGAAAAAGTCTGCCAGCGAAAGCTGGAAAAAAAAGCTGGGGCTCAGGTGGCAATCAGTGAAGAGTGGGGAAGGGTGACGGCGGCAGAAGCAGAAAGAGGTCAGAGGGGGCACAATGTTATTCTGGAGGTGGAAAAAAAGGGAGTAGGCCCGAGTGGCCAAATGACAGAGTGTGGGGTTACGGCAGCAGCCCACCAGCAGATGGGTCAGACGTGGCACAATGACATTGTGGAGGTGGCAAAACAGTAGAAAACGCCCAGAGTGGCCATTGACGAGTGGTAGGTCATGGCAGAGCCCAAGCAGGATGAGGTAGACAAGGGGCACAATGACAGGTGTGGGGGGTACGAAGCGCCACAGCAGCGCATGGGGTTTAGGCGGGCCAAATGACATTCTGGAGGGGGCAAAAAAAACGGGAGTAGGCCACAGAGTGGCACAAGACACAGTGTGGGAGGTCACAAGCGCAGATGAGGTCGACAGTGGACAATGACATTTGGGGGGGAAAAAAAACTGGGAGGCCACAGAGGGGCCAATGACACAGTGTGGAGGTCACGGCAGCAGAGCATGAGGTCAGCAGTGGCACAAGACTTTTTTCTGGAGAGTGGCAAAAACAGGAGAAAAGGCCACAGGGTGGCAAATGACAAGTGTGGGGGGCACGGGGGCAGAAAACGCATGAGGTCAGACATGGCACAATGACTTTTCTGGAGGTTTGGCCAAAAATGGAGTGGGCCACAGAGTGGCACAATGACACAGTGTGGAGGTCCGGCGAACCCAAATGGGGTCAGAAAATGGCCAATGAATCTGGAGGGGTGGAAAAAAAAGGAAAAGGCACAGAGGGCACAATGACACAGTGTGGAGGTCACGGCAGCAGCGCATGGGTCAGACGTGCACAATGACATTTGGAGGGGAAAAAACAGGGGTACAAAAACTGCTGGTATGCTCCTACCCCCCCCCCCAAATTCCCCCAGCAGCATGCGTAGTATGTGAGCGCGGAAGAACCCCCCCGGTAATCCTGTCGAGGAGGACGAGGGCCCCCAAAAGGCGCGGCAACGACTAGGATGATTTTCCCTTTAGTATTTGAGTTTGTCCTCCCCTCTCAGCAGTGGGAAAAAGGCTCCATTTTGGCCCGGGAAAACGAGGGCCCAATAGGGTGAGAGCCAGAAGTTTTCCTCTCCCCGGATGGTGACTTTGGCTGTCACTGGGCCAGGAAAAATCAGCTGTGCGGGCCATTGCAAAGTGCTCCGGGGGTCCCTTTGGGAATCTCCATGTTATGCCACGGTGTTTTTGGGGGTCATTGTCGTCTTCTCACCCTCCATTCCCCCTCCAGCTTGCTCCTGCCCCTTTTCTTGTCCCCTGGGTAGAAAATCCCTAATTTCCCCAGACAATGCTTCTGCCCCAAGTCCTCCTCCTCCTTTCGTCCCCCCGGACTATGTGGCGCGAATGTGCCCCACATCTCCGTCCCCTCCCCAGACGATTTTTCAGCATCTGTTCAGGGAAAAAGCGTGGAATGATTTATTCACCCCGTGTCCGGCGTTTGACAAAATAATCGCCCCCTGAAGGCCCGCAACAAAGGCGGGGTCCCATAAGCGCCATGGCTAATAAAAGTTACAGGGGGATACCCCTTCCCCCCTGGATCATCGAAAATCTTTAATGGCCTTTTCCTTTTAAAATTTAGTCCGGTCCAACATGTGAGGCTGGAATTAAAGGTGGAAATCGCATATCAGAGTGTTTTGGGGGAGGCGTTTCCCACTGCATCGAGGAGGGGTTTTCCCTGGCTTTGTAGGATGAAGTGCTGCACATTTTCCGGCCATTTTCAAAATCTTCTGAAGGTCGGTAAAAAGATCAGGAACCTTTTCACAACCCAGATTAAACACATGCGAATGCAGGGCGCATGGCCATCCCTCCTCGGTGCCGCGGCCCCATGTTTCCCATTCCCCGTCACCAGGGTTTCCCGATTTGCAGTTGGCGCGGGGAAAAAGCCAAAATTTGATTTTTGGCATGACACGGGCTTTCCTCCTGTGTGACTTAGTTGCCGGGCACCCGGGTTTGTAGAACTGGGACTTCGCTGTGCCCTACACATGTGGTATGATGGAGCAGTTTTTGGAGGCTGGATGGTGGTGGTGGTGGGGAGGAGGAGGCAAAAATTGGAGAGGCCCGATTTTGACAACGTGGGGGGGAAAAAGGGCGTTCCGCCCAAGTTGTTGGGTCCCTGGGGGAAGCAATTCACCAAGGGGCCGAAAAGGGAAAATGTACTGGCCCTGCCGTAGTTACAGCCCAGACTTTTTCCCGCGTGAATGCCCCTTGGAACAAACGTAAGTAAGGATGGCCACTTTGTTCTAATATTTTAAAAAGTCCGGGGAAACCTTTTTTGGAAAAAAAAAATTTTTAGGTTGGAAAATCCATCTGGCTTGGCACAACCCCATTAGTTTTTAAATGGTGTAGAGTCCCCCATTTGGAAAGGAGGGGAGCGTCCCAAAACTTGGAAGGGCCGGTCAGCTTGGCATTAAGGATGGTTGGACGCTTATGTTGCTCTTTGCAACGCCCCCGCGAACGCTGCTGGCGCCATGAGTAGCGAGGAGCAGGGCATCTGGACGGTAGATGTGTCAAAGAAAACGCTCCCCTTCTGAAGAGGGGGTGGAGCCTTGATGGTTGCAAATGGCATGGTGAAATGGCGCTGCTGCGGCGCAGGATGGACCTCCCTTGACCAGTTTCTCCCGGCCTCCGGTGGTGCGCTGCTGTGTTGGCTGGTGCCAGTTAGCTCCCTGGCCACGTTTATTTCTGCCCACAGATTCTACTATACCCATATTCGGCTCCTCCAGTGTTTGCAAAAAAATCCCCAAACCGAGGTACTGTTTTTACGCCAATGCCCCCGCCTGAGTGATTTACTGCCGCCGCTGCCTCGCTGACCCCCTGTGCCGTCTTTCTTGGCCCTGGAAGTGGGTTTTTCTACCCCGGTTGGGCGCGGCCCCGACCTACACTGCTGCTAACCTGCTGATTCACGGCCCACCAAAACCCTTGCGGGCTGGCCGCTGCCTGACACGCAAATGCCCCCTCTTCTCTGCGATGTTTGAAGCCCTTGCTTCACCCGGCTCCCCAATGCGGGGCGTAATCATCATAATTTGTGTTTCATCGTCAATTGCTCATCACCGGTCTTGGTATGAGAGGCTGACCCCCTCACAAATGACCTCCATGCATTCCACATCTATTTTGCAGCCTCCTGCAAAAAGAGGGGATATTGGCCCATTTCTTCGCTGCCAAGTAGCTGTGATGCCCCCCTTCAAAATTTTTCATCCTCGCTATTAGTGGGCTGAGCCCCCCACCACATGTAGATCTCTGGCTGAGGGAAAGGATGGGCAGAGGGGGGGTTGAGGACAGGTGAGGGCCTGAACCCCCCTCCGGGAATGGGCCCAAACTAAAAGGGGTTGTTCTGAGTTCCCCCCCGACTCTTGGGGGGTTTGTCAGTGTCATCTGGGGGGAAGTGGTGACTAGTCAACCAATCAAGACCTTGGGTTGAGTCGAACCCCCCCACTAGTGACAGCGGCAGTTGTGGCCCCCAGGTGACCACCTGCTGGAAGTCCCCTTGCTGTGCTGCAAATGGGCCTCTCCAGAATGTTTGTGCCCCTGCCACTCCAGGTGAAGAGATGCCCTCTCTGTCTGACATACTGTTTGTTCTAAAATGTAAGACACGTTTGATGAAGATATTGTATATGATAAATACACCCCCTGTTTTGACTTCAAAGAACCCAGTAAAAAGTTGGGTAACCTTGGATAAAAATTGGCTCCACAAATGGCCCCGGAAAAAATTTTCTTGTATGTTCGTTTAAAAAAACACTGTGTATTTTAAAATGAATGTAAAAAAGCACAAAACAGGCTTAATTAACCTTCGGTTTATGAATTAAATGCTACAGGAAAAAAATTTTATTTTTTTTTGGGGGTGAAAAAGCGGTTTTTTTAGTGAACAACAGCAGAAAAAAGCTTTTAAATTAAAACCCCCTGGTTTTAAAATGCGCAAAGAAAATTTAGCAACCAAAAAAATACCAGCTTTGTAGCGTGTTACAATGGGGTGTATTTTACGGACACTACAAGAGAAAAAATTGTAATTAACCCTTTCCCGTTTGTTTGCAAGGAAAAATGTATTTTTTTTGGGGTGAAAAAACAGTTTCTTTTAGTGACCACAAAAAGCAGAACAAAGCTTAATTAACCCCCGGATGTAAAATTGCGCAAAAAATTGGAACCAAAAAAAGAAGGGTATTTTGGTTGTAAAAAAAAGCTGTTTTTTTAAAAGAATACACAGAAACAGGCTTAGTAAACCTTGGATTTTTAAAGTGCTGTGAGCAGATAGATTAAAATGTATATGCAGTGCACTGGCCACCCCTGGAAATTCGGTTCCCCAAAACCCCCCAAAAAAAAGAATTTTGAAAGTTAAGAGAAGAAATTCTGAGACAAGCTGTACACCCCAAAAAATTGCTGATAAAAATGGCTCTTTAGTAGAGTATCATAAGCAGGTGGGGAGCATTCCCCCAATCAGTACAGTGAGAGCGGTATGAGCTCCCAAACGTTCGCGCCCGGATTTATAGTGCGGTGACGTACGTTCCCCCCGGTCTTTTGATTGGCTTCATTTCTGACATGTCATGTAGGCCGCAAACCATTTTTAATCAAAAACTGTTGTTCCGCGAATCACCCAAAACTTCGACTTCGTTCAGAATCGAAGTTTTCCTGAAATTCTAAACAAATTCCACTTCGTTAGAATCGATTCGCCCATCTCTAGGTATACAGTCATGGCCAAAAGTTTTGAGAATGACACAAATATTATATTTTCACATGATCTGTTGCCCTCTGGTTTTTTATGTGTGTTTGTCAGATGTTTTTTATCACTTACAGAAATACAAATGCAATCATATTATGATTAACAAAGCTTTTATGACAGTTAGAATGAGTTAATGCAGCAAGTCAATATTTGCAGTGTTGACCCTTCTTCTTCAGACCTCTGCAATTCTCCCTGGCATGCTCTCAATCAACTTCTGGACCAAATCCTGACTGAAAAGCAGTCCATTCTTGCACAATCAATGCTTGTATTTTGTCACAATTTGTTGGTTTTTGTGTGTCCACCCGTCTCTTGATAAATTGACCCAAATTCTCAATGGGGATTAAGATCTGGGGAGTTTCCAGGCCTATGGACCCAAAATCTCTATGTTTGTTCCTGACCCCATTTAGTTATCACCTTTGCTTTATGGCAAGGGGCTCCATCATGCTTGAAAAGGCATTGTTGATCACCAAACTGCTCTTGGACGGTTGGGAGAAGTTGCTCTTGGAGGACATTCTGGTACCATTCTTTATTCAGGGATGTGTTTTTAGGCAAGACTGTTAGAGAGCCGATTCCCTTGGCTGAGAAGCAACCCCACACATGAATGGTTTCTAGATGCATTACAGTTGGCATGAGACAAGACTGGTGGTATCGCTCACCTTGTCTTTTCAGAACAAGCTGTTTTTTCCCGATGTTCCAAACATTCGGAAAGGGGATTCATCAGAGAAAATGACTTTACCCCAGTCCTCAGCAGTCCACTCCCTGTACCTTTGGCCCGAATATCGTCTGTCCTGATGTTTTTTCTGGAGAGAATTTGGGTTCTTTTGCTGCCTCCTTGACACCAGGCCTTGCTCCATGAGTCGTTCTCACAGTGCGTGGCAGATGCACTCACACCTGCCCGCTGCCATTCCTGAGCAAACTCTGCACTGCTGGTACCCGATTCCGAAGCTGAAACCTTTTAAGAGACGGTCCTGGCGCTTGCTGGTCTTTCTTGGGCGCCCTGGAGCCTTCTTGGCAAAAAATGGAACCTCTCTCCTTGAATCCTTGATGATGCGATAGATTGTTGACTGAGGTGCATCTTTCTAGCTGCGATACTCTTCCCTGTTAGGCCAGTTTTGTGCAGTGCAATGATGACTGAACGTGTTTCTTTAGAGATAACCATGGTTAACAGAAGAGAAACAATGATGCCAAGCACCAGCCTCCTTTTAAAGTGTCCAGTGGTGTGATTCTTACTTAATCATGACAGATTGATCTCCAGCCCTGTCCTCATCAACACCCACACCTGTGTTAATGGAGCAATCACTGAAACGATGTTAGCTGGTCATTTTAAGGCAGGCCTGCAATGAAGTTGTCTTACTACATCAATTCATCTTACCTCAGTCCTGTTTTCTTGGTTTCATTTTGAATTCAAGGAGCGTGTTTACTGGCTTCCACTAGGCTGCAGTAGAAGCCAGGTCTGTAGTTATAGCAACCAGTGCTGGCAGCCTATCAGGAGAAATTGAATAGGTCTGTAGCTATAGCAACCTAAAGAGCTGATGCAGCCCATACAAGAGGGGATATCTAGGAACAGGTTGGACAATGTTAATGGACATATATTGCAAAGTGACTTGTTTTTTCAAGATCATTAACATAAAAAGCAATCCTTGTGGTGAGACAACCCCTTTAAATGAATTTACGCATGTGCAGCCACCTCTCTGTTCTGCTGAGTAGCTTTTGGGGGTCTATTCTCAGAATAGATTCAAGACCCTTAAGGTATGTTCACACGGGGTAATTCCGACGCGCATTTCATCGCGTATTTGCACTCTAGTACGGGCGAGATGCGTGCCGAAATTACGGTAATCCATATTTCTCATATTATATGCGCGAGGAGATAAGTGACATGTCAATTACTTGCGGCGAATATGCGGCAAGAGTAATAAATGTGAATGGGGCCGGCGGGCTGCGGCCCCCCCTGCGCTGTGGGGGTATGCACGTATTAGCGCGAGCTCCCGAAAGACACGATGTACTGCGGCGCGTACTGTACGCGCCGCAGTACATCGTGTTAACATACCCTTAAGTAGGATCTGCACCTGTTAGATACCTATGGCATATCCTATTGATATACCCTAAATGTTCTCAAATGGGAAAACCCCTTTAACATTGCCTCCATACATGCCTGTCAGTATTGTGTATGCTATTCCAATAACCATGCCTTTTTGCGTCCACATGTATTTCTACACAATGAGAAAGCACATCAAATTTGAACAGTCACATAAAAGCTCATATCCACCGTGTAGTATGCAAATTAATCATCTTAGGGGGTTTTTTTGTATAAAAAAAAAAAAAAGTAAATTTATATGGGGTAGCAAGAAAAAGTTTGCAAAAGATGTCATTAACTAAAAATAATGTCACACCGGTGCACCTAGAGGCAATCCAGGTTGCACATTCAGTGGATGCAGAATATTCTATGCACATATGTTGGGAAAGGTTATTCATGTTTATTGTGATTACGCTCCTTTTGCATACAGGATCACTTATTAGCATGATTATAATTAAAGTTACATTAACAAGGCTAATGGAAAGTTAGAAAAATGAGCAAGCAATGGGTTTATACTGCCTCACACATTCGAGCAGCCAAGCCTTGTACAGATTCAGTGGATATATTTAGAAGTATCTGTTAATTAACATCATTTCTACTCACCTTTCACAACACATTTGAATGACAATGATCCTTGACATGAAAATAAGGTGAAACCTATTATCTCCATACCATCAAGACAGCATCTCCCCAGCAACTAGTCCTGCAAAATAAGTTGTTTAAAAGAATTGTTGATGCTGTAAAAAGAATACTTTAACCAAAGTTAAAACAGGTAAAGGCTGCTAAATGATGGATGGATGAATGGTTGGATGGATAATAGATGAATGCATGGATAATGGATAGCTAGTTACATAGTTAATACGGTTGAAAAAAGACATGTGTCCATCAAGTTCAACCAAGGGTGGTTAAAATGTGGATGAAGGGAAGGAGACGAGTTCAAGCCCAGCCTCCCCACTGGTTAATGCCCTGAAACCCACAAGCAAAGAACCAATCTGTATCAGTGGAGACCCCATCTCTCACCACAGAACCGCCACTAGCCAGGATCCAGAATTTTACATAGCTACGTACGTATCAATATTCTTTAGTAGTTATCTAAGCCTTTCTTGAAACTCCCAACTGTTCCTGCTGTGACCAGCTCCTCAGGCGGCTATTCCACAGATTCACAGTTCTTACAGTGAAGAACGCTCTTCTCCTCTGGAGATTGAATCCTGTTTTCTCTAGCTGAAGGGAATGTCCCCTTGTCTTTTGAGGGGACTTTACATGAAATAATTTTTTCCCATACTTTTTGTAGGGACCATTTATATGTTTATATAAATTAATCATGTCCCCCCGAAGCCATCTTTTCTCAAGACTAAATAAGTTCAATTCTACCTACCTCTCCTCATAACTAATATGCTCCATTCCCCTTATAAGTTTGGTTGCTCATCTTTGTACTCTCTCTAGCTCCAATACATCTTTTCTATAAACTGGGGTTCAGAACTGAACAGCATATTACAAGTGAGGCTGCACCAATGCTTTTTACAGCGGTAGTATTACCTCCTTATCCCGTGAGTCCAGGCCTCTTTTAATACACGACAAAATCTTACTTGCCTTAGAGGCAGCTGATTGACATTGCATGCTATTCTGTAGTCTATGATCTACAAGAACACCCAGATCTTTCTCAACAAGCGATTCTCCCCCTAGTTTTTCTCCCCCTATGACATATGATGCCTGCAGATTATTTGTACCCAGATGCAGAACCTTATATTTATCCACATTGAACCTCATTTTCCAAGTCGATGTCCAAACACTCAGATAGATGATAAAAGTGACTATAATTGAGAACTGTGTCGCTACCTCTTCTATTACTGTAGACTTCGGATCTTATAACCAACCATGTTGATTCAATTTGAATAATACTTTAAGTCAGAAATAACAATTAGTATGAGAACAGTAAGGAGCTTAGCTTTTCTCAATTTGTAAAACAGAAATATGAGTTATTATCTTCTGAACCCACTGTTACCAAATGAGATGCCAAAGCACCTAACGCTGGTCTAACACATTACAGGCAGATCATTTTTTGCTATGATTTTTTAAAATTAAATACCAATAAAATCAAGAATTGCTATCAGTACCTCACTTAGTGTTACATTATACCATGGCACCAGTATTGTATAATTAATCCAACATCAAGACTGCCTACATGCAAAATTGACACATACATTAACCAAAACTGTTAAAATGCAATTTTATTTGAGAAATTTATAAACACAAGATATAAATTGATTTGGAAGAAATCACAAAAGAACCAAGGACAGTGCATTATTATACATCATAAATTAGTTTATAAATACATGGAAGAAGTGTAACAAGGTTAAAAATAGAATCAAAGATAGTCCCCAACAAGTAAAAGTGCTGCTGCATTGTATCAGTGCATATATACATAAAGTGCAAGTGCTATATATAAAACTAAATAAACAAACGTGAAGATTACAACTGATTTAAATTCAAAATATTACATTCTAGTGAGTATACACTTGCTCTGGGCCAAGACCACCACCTTGATGCACGTTTTGTCCACCTTCATCAAGAGTTTTGATGGCTTTACCTAATTCATAGAAATCTGAGTTATTATTTTTTGTACCCACTTTTACCAAATAAAATACCAAAGCACCTAAGGGTATGTCTACACGGCAAGGAATTACAGTCAATTTTAGACACAGATTTGAATTTTGAAAACTTTGAAAAACGGCTGTAAAACCGTCGTCATAGACCTCAATAGAAAATCCAAGTCAATGGGATGGCATGAAAAATGACCAGAAAGCTTTGCTGTTGTTTTTTTATGCACTTTTTGGTGTGGATCTGCATAAAAAAAACAATAGTGCTCTATGATGCACTGTCTGACAAAAACGATTGAATAAACTAATACAAAAACAACGACAAAAAATAACTGTGTATAAAATACTGTTCAAATACATATTCAGAATCTGATGAGTATTTTCTCATTTGGTGTGTGGATGCAGCCTAATTCTAGGCTCACACATTGTGGTCAGCTATGATTTTCCAGAATTGCTGAAAAAATACTGTGGTTTTGCAGAAGTTGTAGAAAACTGAAGCAAAAAAAGGAATCTTACCACAATGTATGAATCCAGCCTATGAATAAGAGTTATTGATACTCATCTCATTATGGACCCATGTACATGACTACATTAAAGCTCCACTTTGGGAGTAGTAAAAAAAAGGTTTGTTACAAGTTTACGGGACCATACAATATTTGTATATGTACGTGATTTCACACAGAGGTATACTGAGGGTTTTCTAAATGGAGATAAGCTGTCTACATACAGCAACCAATGGAACCTGAATGGAAGTTCACACAAGACATGCAGCTCCAAACAGTAGATCCTTCAGTGTCTCACAGTGTCTGTGTCTTTGCCATTTTCATCAGGCTCATAAAAGGGACCGAAAATTATTTCTGAAGACTTTAGTCATTAATTATAAATGTATGTTTCAGGAGATCACAAACAAAATCAGATTTGTTTTTATTACACTTTCTAGATCTAACACAATGTGATCCAATTCCATATTAACTTTTAAATATTTGATTTCTAGGGCCACATGTATGAACCTGTTTAGGTCTAAAACTCACTTTTTTGCCCATAGTACCCTATGAGCAAAAGTGTGAGTTTTAGACATAAACAGGTTCATACATGTGGCCCCAAGAGTCTACATTAAGCACTTGCAGAAGTCTTTAGGGCCAATGACATTTCATACAGAATTTGTTTTTTCTAGATTCATAAGAAATCCAACAAACCAACTGTGTCATGTTCTATCAAATACCCCTGCGTCACATATCTCTATATCTATACATGACTCTATCTACATCTAAATAGGGCCTGCTCACACAGCAGAGTTTTTATAGGATTTCTGCAGTGGACTTTTTGTCTTATGCGTGGGATTCATACCTAGATTATCTTCATAGAGCTAAGTTGAGTCCTGTCTATCAATACAGTTTCAACCATGTCATTTATTTTTGTCCATGCCTTTGATTGATCTTCATCTGTGTTGGAAAATGTCATGAAAAAGAAGCCACAGTGTGGATTCGCATTGAGAGGACCTATAACATCTCCTGTAACATCCTTGTGTTCCCTGTGAAATAACCATTCTAGAGAATCTTCTCTTATAAAACTGTGTTGTGCTGTTCCTCTGTTATTCCTTCTAGAAATGTATCACTGAATCAGTCAGATGAGTTATATTATTCCAGTCTCCAAATGTGTGTGTCCCGGCACACACTGAATCTGTCAACACTGATTGGACAATTTCAAACTGTGCAGAGACCCTCCCCTCATTAGCTACACCCAGCTGACATATTGACATATTCATAATGAAGTTCCAGAAGAAATAACAGGGAAACCACACAACATAGAGATTTGAGGAAACATGCTCCAAAATTATTATATCAGAGGGAACACAAGTATTAACTTAAGCAGACATGTCAGCAGGCCCGGACTGGCCATAGGGCAAACCGGGCATTTGCCCGGTGGGCCGCTGAGGTCGGGCGCGGGCCGTTTGGATACCCGGAGGGGCCAGTGTTCCCCCGGCGGGCCCGAGTCCCGGCGCCGGTCTGTGGCGCGCTACAGGGGCCCAATTGTCGCATCAGCGACCGGACCCCTGTGCGGTGCAAGCAGCAGCCGAGGCTGAACAGCTGGGATCTTCTGATGACATCATCGCGCACCCGCTCCGCGTCCTGCACTCTGCTGCCGGCGGCCTCCGGGGAAGAAGACAGAAGAGGAAACAGAGACCTCAGGTAAGTATAGTTTTTACTTATTTTTTAAAAACGACTGCCCTGTCTACCTGCCCTGCCTAGCTATATACCAGCCCCGGCTACCTGCCCTGCCTAGCTATATATCAGCCCTGGCTACCTGCCCTGCCTAGCTATATACCAGCCCCGGCTAGCTGCCCTGCCTAGCTATATGCCAGCCCCGGCTAACTGCCCTGCCTAGCTATATACCAGCCCTGGCTACCTGCCCTGCCTAGCTATATACCAGCCCTGTATACCTGCCCTGCCTAGCTATATACCAGCCCTGGCTACCTGTCCTGCCTAGCTATATACCAGCCCTGGCTACCTGCCCTCCCTAGCTACCAGCCCTGGCTACCTGTATACCTGCCCTGCCTAGCTATATACCAGCCCTGGCTACCTGTCCTGCCTAGCTATATACCAGCCCTGGCTACCTGCCCTGCCTAGCTATATACCAGCCCTGGCTACCTGTCCTGCCTAGCTATATACCAGCCTTGTATACCTGCCGTGCCTAGCTATATACCAGCCTTGTATACCTGCCGTGCCTAGGTATATACCAGCCCTGTATACCTGCCCTGCCTAGCTATATACCAGCCCTGGCTACCTGCCCTGCCTAGCTATATACCAGCCCAGGCTACCTGCCCTGCCTAGCTATATACCAGTCAAGGCTACCTCGCCTAGCATATACCAGCCTGGCTACCTGCCTGCTAGCTATATACCACCTGTCTACCTGCTGCTAGCTATATACCTGCCGGCTACTGCCTGCTAGCTATATATCAGCCCGGCTACCTGCCCCTTGCTTATACGCCCGGTAGCTGCCTGCTAGCATATGACCAGCCCGGCTAACTGCCCTGCCTAGCTATATACCAGCCCTGGCTACCCGCCCTGCCTAGCTATATACCAGCCCTGTATACCTGCCTGCCTAGCTATATACCAGCCCTGGCTACTGTCTGCTAGCTATATACCAGCCCTGGCTACTGCACCTCCTAGCTACCGCCCTGGCTACCTGTATACTGCCCTGCCTAGTCTATATACCAGCCCTGGTACCTGTCTGCTAGCTATTCCAGCCTGGCTCTGTTGCCTAGCTATATACCGCCTTGTATACTGCCGTGCTAGGTATATACCAGCCTGTATACCTGCCCTGCCTAGCTATATACAGCCGGCTACCTGCCTGCCAGCTATATACCAGCCCTGGTACCTGCCCTGACTAGCTATATACCAGCCCTGGCTACCTGCCTGCAGTATATACAGCTTGCTACCTGCCCTGCCTAGCTATATACCAGCCCTGGCTACACTGCCGCAGCTATATACCGCCCTGGCTACTGTATAATGCCTGCCTAGCTATTACAGCCTGCTAACCTGCCCTGCCTAGCTATTTATACCAGCCCTGTCTACCTGTATACCTGCCCTGCCTAGCTATATACCAGCCCTGGCTACCTGTATACCTGCCCTGGCTAGCTATATACCAGCCCTGGCTACCTGTATACCTGCCTGCTAGCTATATACAGCCTGCTCATGTATCTGCCTGCCTAGCTATATACCAGCCCTGGCTACCTGTATACCTGACCTGCCTAGCTATATACCAGCCCTGTTCTGTATACGCCTGTTAGTATATACCAGCCCTGTCTACCTGTATACCTGCCCTGTCTAGCTATATACCAGCCCTGTCTACCTGTATACCTGCCCTGTCTAGCTATATACCTGCCCTGTCTACCTGTATACCTGCCCTGTCTAGCTATATACCAGCCCTGTCTAGCTATATACCTGCCCTGTCTACCTGTATACCTGCCCTGTCTAGCTATATACTGCCCTGTCTAGCTATATACCTGCCCTGTCTACCTGTATACCAGCCCTGTCTACCTGTATACCTGCCCTGTCTACCTGCCCTGTCTAGCTATATACTGCCCTGTCTAGCTATATACCTGCCCTGTCTACCTGTATACCAGCCCTGTCTAGCTATATACCAGCCCTGTCTAGCTGTATACCTGCCCTGTCTACCTGTATACCTGCCCTGTCTAGCTATATACCTGCCCTGTCTAGCTGTATACCTGCCCTGTCTGCCTATATGCCTGCCCTGTCTGCCTATAAGTGGCCCTGTCTATATACTGGCCCTGCCTGGCTACATACTAGCCCTGCCTGGCTACATACTGGCCCTGCCTGGCTACATACTGGCCCTGCCTGCCTACATACTGGCCCTGCCTGGCTACATACTGGCCCTGACTGCCTACATACTGATCCTGACTGCCTACATACTGGTCCTAGCTGGCTAATTACTGCCCTTGGCCCTAGCTGGCTAATTACTGCCCCTACCTGGCTAATTACTGCCCCTGGCCCTAGCTGGCTAATTACTGCCCCTGGCCCTAGCTGGCTAATTACTGGCCCTACCTGGCTAATTACTGGCCCTACCTGGCTAGTTACTGGGGGCAGCCCTAGCTACCTGGCTGATTACTGGGGGCAGCCCTAGCTACATGGCTGATTACTGGGGGCAACCCTAGCTACCTGGCTAGTTACTGGGGGCAGCCCTAGCTACCTGGCTAGTTACTGGGGGCAGCCCTAGCTACCTGGCTAGTTACTGGGGGCTAATTACAGTGGTAGGCCCTGTCTACCTACCAAATTAATGGAGGAAGGCCCTGTTTACCTACCTAATGGGGGTCTACCTATTTACATGCCACTTATCTGACATTTTTTAATTTCTAATTTTTCGGGTCTAACATACGCTGTTTGGGGAATTGATAGGAAAGTGCTGGAAAAGAGAGGAGTCTAAGATGTATTTGTGGTAAATTCTACAGAGACGAGTAGTGGCCACTAGAAGAAGACATTGCATGCTGTACCGGACAGAGAAAGAAATGGAAGGGAACGACTCATCAGGGAGACATCATGGAGGTTTGGGCCAGAAGGAGAAGAAAAGGAGAAGAGAACAATTCCCATCAGAGATGACGTCTCCTGTGAGTCCCTGCTGTCAGGGGTAAGTTTACTTCTATGTTGAGTCATGTGTTCATGTGATGGTGACCTGACTACTGGCGATGTGATTGGTGGGGTTGTAGGTTATGTTGGTGCTTATGTAGTGTCAGTGTAGGCTTGTCCCTGATTGTAAAGCAAGTGCACACCTGACTCTGTGATGAGGGGTTTCTCTGCACCACTGTTTCTTTCTTGCTTGTGTGTAGGGGGCTCTCACACGGAGCGGTTTTGGTGCATTTTTTGTGTAGAAATGTACAGCATTAACTGCTCTGCCTTTCTGCACAAAAATGCACCAAAAACACATCAAAAACACTCTGTGTGAAAGCACCTTCATAGTGTAGTTTATTTTAGAAAGTGTCGAGGTGCGAGAACAAGGGGAATTTTTTAAGCAGATATTATATGTGGGCTGATGGGGCTTTGTGCCAGGGCTGATTTTTATTCCCAGTCCGGCCCTGCATGTCAGTCAGGGTTGGGAAAATGGGTAGGCAGAGGTGGATGATCGACCAGGCCGCTGTTAGGACTGCACTACTGCATTACCTTTAAGGACTGTCTGTTGCAGCCTCGGCCAGAGTTCTGCATGGTGTTTAATGGGCTAAGCACCTTGGTCAGTCCCTGGTTGGGGCGGGTTATTTAAACCTCATTCTTATTATCAGTCTCTGCTTGCAATTGTTTCGGTATCCTGGCTAGTTGTGCTCTGTGTTATTTAGATATCTTTGACTCTGGAACTTGCCGTATATACACTCACCGGCCACTTTATTAGGTACACCTGTCCAACTGCTCGTTAACACTTAATTTCTAATCAGCCAATCACATGGCGGAACTCGTGTTTAGGATGTAAAATGGTCAAGACAATCTCCTGCAGTTCAAACCGACTCATTTGGGGGAAAGAAGGGTTTTGAGTGCCTTTGAACGTGGTTTGGTTGTTGGTGCCAGAAGGGGGGTTTTCTGGATTTCAGAAATGCTGATCCCGGGGTTTTTCACGCAAACCATTTGGGGTTTACAAAATGGTCGAAAAAGAAAAAACACCAGTGACGCAGTCCTGTGGGGGAAATCCCTTGTTGTCCCGGGGAAAAGGAAAGGGCAGATGGTTCGAGCTGTTTAGAAAGGAAAACGTGACTCAAATAGCCCCCCGTTAAACCCAAGGTGGGCAGAAGAGCTCTCTGAGCACGTACGGCGAACTTTGAGGAGAGGGCTACGCGAAAAAGCCAAGGGGGTGCCATTTTAGCTAAGAACGGAACTGAGGTTTCCAAATTTTTTGCCCCAGTACGAAATTGGAAGTGGGAAGATTGGAAAAACGTTGCCCGGGTCTGATGATTTCCGATTTTGCTGCGCCATGGATGGTAGGGTCAGAATTTGGCGTCAACAACATGAAAGCAGGGTCCATCCTCCCTTGTATCAACGGTTCAGGGGGGGTGGTTGGGGGTGCATGGTGTGGGGAATATTTTTTTGGCACTCTTTGGGCCCTTGGTCCAATTGAGCATCTTTTTGCAACCCCCTTTGGGGAATCTATGCCACGAAAAAATTTGAGGCTTCTGAAGGAAAAAGGGGGCCCAACCCGTTACTGAAAAGGTTGTCCCAATAAAGTGGCCGGTGAGTGTATCTGCTGCATGTCCTCCTGGTGTGACCTTGGTCCATATGACTTTGCTCTATTTGTTTTCTGTTGTGTCTGTTCCGTTTGTCATTTGTTTTGTCATCCATCTGTTTGTCATCCACTTTACTAGGAACAGCTCAAGAAGAGTTTACAGTGCGGGGTCGCCCTTCTCGGGCTAAGCAGCAACCCGCCGACATATTAATTGCTGGTTTATTGGCATCCTCTGTCATGCACATGCCACTTTTTTTGCACAATGCCGTCTTCTGTGGAGCATCAGCGCATCAGGAAAGGTGATGCTCATCTTACTGAGGCCCCGCCGCCACCCAGATGCCGTAGTTTTTAAAAGTCCTGGGGCCAGACCAGAAACAAGAGAAAGGCAGGGACACAGTCACAGACAGTAATTAAATTTACTTACTAACAGAAGCGGAGTGGAGGTGTGCAGGTCCTCTTATTCATGATGCTGCAGAGAGCAGAGTAGACCAGTAACATCAGTCCAGTCAGGCCCGGACTGGGCCGCCAGGGGATCGGTGAATCCACCGGTGGCCCCCCCCCCCGAACTGCTAGGGGCCCCGGAGGCAGTGGCGTCGCTCCCCAGGGCCCAGCCGCGCATCCGGTCACTGAATGCCCGGGACCTGCGTCCCGAGCGCTCAGAGACCGGCCCGGGAGTTGGGGACTAATGTCCCCGACTCCCGGGGCTGCGCGGTGTCAGCGGAGCACAGTGCCACTAGTGCTGCACTCCGCTGATCTCCCTGGCAGGCTGAAGGCATTAGGCCTTCAGCCTTCCAGGCGCCAGCCCCTACTGCTGACATAGGCGACGTGGTGATGTCACATCACCGTGCCGTATATGCATGGTGGCAGGAGCCGGCGGGGAGATCGGAGTGGCCAGGAGCTGGAGCGGATGCGATGTAAGTGGCTGTTTGTTGTTTTTTTTGTTTTTTTTTAACTACCTAAAGGGGCCCTGGTTAATGGAAGGGGGCCCTGGCTACCTAAAAGGGGGGGCCCTGGCTAATGGAAGGGGGCCCTGACTACCTAAAAGGGGGGCCCTGGCTAATGGAAAGGGGCCCAGACTACCTAAAAGGGGGGCCCTGACTAATGGAAAGGAGCCCTGACTAATGGAAGGGGGTCCTGGCTACCTAAAAGGGGGGCCCTGGCTAATGGAAGGGGGCCCTGGCTACCTAAAGGGGGCCCTGGCTACCTAAAAGGGGGGCCCTGGCTAATGGAAGGGGGCCCTGGCGACCTTAAAGGGGGGCCCTGGCTACTTAAAGGGGGGCCCTGACTAATAGAAGGGGACCCTGGCTACTTAAAAGGAGGGCAATGACTAATGCAAGGGGGCCCTGGCTACATAAAAGGAGGGCCCTGGCTAATGGAAGGGGGCCCTAGCTACCTAAAGGGGGGCACTGACTATTGGAAAGCGGCCCTGGCTACCTCAAAGGGGGGCCCTGGCTACCTCAAAGGGGGCCCTGGCTAATGGAAGGGGGCCCTGGCGAATGAAAGGGGCCCTGACTACCTAAACGGGGGGCCCTGGCTAATGGAAGGCGGCCCTGGCTAATGGAAGGGGGCCCTGGCTACCTAAAGGGGGGCCCTGACTAATGGAAGGGAGCCCTGGATTATGGAAGGGGGCCCTGGCTAATGGAAGGGGGCCCTAACTACCTACAGGGGGCCATGACTGTCTAAAGGGGCCCTAACTACCTACAGGGGGCCCTGACTTCCTACACACTAGCTAAAGGAGGCCCCTAACTGCCTGTATACCACCTAAAGGAGACCCCTAACTGCCTGTATACTACCTAAATGAGACCCCTAACTGCTTGTATACCACCTAAATGAGACCCCTGCCTGTATACTACCTAAAGGAGGCCTTACCTGCCTGTATACTACCTAAAGTAGACCCCTAACTGCCTGTATACTACCTAAAGTAGACCCCTAACTGCCTGTATACCACCTAAAGGAGACCCCTAACTGCCCTTATACCTCCTAAAGGAGACCCCTAACTGCCTGTATACTGCCTAAAGGAGACCTCTAACTGCCTGTATACTACCTAAATGAGACCCCTAACTGCCTGTATACCACCTAAATGAGACCCCTAACTGACTGTATACCACCTAAAGGAGACCCCTAAGTGCCTGTATACCACCTAAACGAGACTCCTAACTGCCTGTATACCACCTAAAGGAGACCCCTAACTGCCTGTCTACCTGGTAATATAACTGAGGGAGCAGCAGCTCATAGTTGTAGCATCATCTCCAGGGACTTAGTCCTCTCCCCACCCTCCAACCCCTTAGGGTACTAGGCCTCTAAGTTATGGCTTGTACCTGTTCTTCCAACCCTGGTTAGTTTGTACAGAGGTGGGAATACGTAAAGAGATGCTGGAAAATTGAGGATTCTAAGATATTTGTGTGTAATTTCTGCAGGGATGAGTTGTGGCCGGGACAAGTCATCATGGCGGTGTGGAATGGATGCAGAAGAAAAGGGAATAAGAACGACTCATGAGAGAAGAGAACGACTCATCAGACGTCTCTGGTGAGGCCCTGATGTCAGGGGTTATGTTACTTCTATATTGGATCAGTGCTGTATTCACTGTAATGTGATGTGACCTGAGCTGGTGTCGAACCCCTATGTGGTCTCTATATGGCAGTGTTGTAGGTTATACCTGAGCTGGTGTCTGTGGTCTCTATATGGCGGTGTTGTAGGTTATACCTGAGCTGGTGTCTGACCTCTATGTGGTCTCTATATGGCGGTGTTGTAGGTTATACCTGAGCTGGTGTCTGTGGTCTCTATATGTTGGCTTTGTAGGTTATACCTGAGCTGGTGTCTGACCTCTGTGGTCTCTATATGGAGGTGTTGTAGGTTATATCTGAGCTGGTGTCTGACCTCTATGTGGTCTCTATATGGAGGTGTTGTAGGTTATACCTGAGCTGCTGTCGGACCACTATGTGGCCTCTATATGATGGTGTTGTAGGTTATACCTGAGCTGGTGTCTGACCTCTATGTGGTCTCTATATGGAGGTGTTGCAGGTTATACCTGAGCTGCTGTCGGACCACTATGTGGCCTCTATATGATGGTGTTGTAGGTTATACCTGAGCTGGTGTCTGTCCTCTATGTGGTTGCTATATGGAGGTGTTGTAGGTTATATTGGCATTAGTATAGTGGCAGCGTACATGTGTCCCTGATTATAAAAGTAAGGGAACACCTGACCCTGTGATAGTTACACTTCTACTTTCTTGCTGGTGTTTATTTTAGAAGGTGGTGAGGTGCGTGACCAAGGGAAACCTGGAGGGGGAAACTGTATGTGGGCTAGTGGTGGGATATGGATGGAGCTACTTAGCGTGTGTCTATGATATGTTAGACTGACGAATGTGTGACTCCTTTGGTTTTGTGTACTACACAATACAGTTCTGTTTTGCACACTGTATTATTTGGTAAAATGGGCGCATTTATGTCCGAGAGGCTGGTAATATTTTCATGTACAGTAGGGTGGGCCCCCCAAGATCAACTCCCCTGTGGGCCCCAGACCCCCCAGTCCGACACTGAGTCCAGTCTTGTTCTGTCATCTAAAGTGTGCATTCCAGACGTCTCTCCCACACACACTAAATGCTGCCAAGTGCCGATTGCCGAGGCAGTGTGCCGCCCCTCAACATCCACAGCTTGTAACAGCCTAAACCTAAGAAAGCAAATATATATATTTTTTTATAATTTTTTTTTTTCATTTTTATGATGGGGATTTAGGGCCACATGTATAAAACTGTTTAGGTCTAAAACTCACTCTTTTGCCCATAGTAACCTATGGGCAAAAAAGTAAGTTTTAGACCTAAACAGATTCATACATGTCGCCCTTAGTGTTCATGTGACACTAGTAGTATTCTGCACTACTGACTTATCACTAACTGGGCAGTTAAGAAAGCTAGTTCTCTCAGGTATCAGCCAGTTTGCATCCATGGGACAAGCTTTAATCCCTGGACTAAGTCCGGCTGATGCCTGTAAAACCTAGCACTTTTGGACCATTGAAATATTATTTTTGACTATGTCCCTGATCACCATTGGGATACTGTAAAGATCACTTCTCCAACATATATCATGGAGTAGCCATGAGGAATGTTAGAGCACATATAGAACAAATAAGCAAATAAGATAATTCTTTGCTCTATTCTTCTCCATTGCTACTCCATGATATACAGTATGTTGGGGAAGTGATCCTTACAGCATCCAGATGCTTACCAAGGATGTCAATGGCTTCTCAGTAGCAGAAATGTCTACGTGTGTTTAACCCCCTTTTCCACTGCATGATCATAGCAATATAGCTCTTTTTTTTCCTGCTCACCTTCAAAGAGCCATAACTTTTTTGTATTTTTCCATCACATGGGACATATGGGGGTTTTTTATTTTAGGGACAAGATTACTTTTTAAGTGTCATTACTGCACCTGAACATTCGAAAAATTTAAAAAAAAAATGGGTAAAATGTGAAAAAAAAATACTTGGGCTATGTTTGCAGCATTTGTTTTTATGGCATTGACTCTTCAGTATAAATGGTGTGCTATCTGTATTCTTTAGATCTGTACGATTCCGGTGATACCAAATATGTAGGGTTTTCGTTGTGTTTTAGCACTGTTAAAAATGTCCAAACATTTTTTAAATTTTGTCTGCAGTACCATTTACTGCAGCCAATAACTTGTTTGTTCTTCCCTCTACAGACCTGAGAGAGGGCGCATGTCTTGTGGGCTGAAGTGTACCGTTTTTTGGTACCATTGTAGGATACAGGTGACTTTGTATTCCAATTATTAGCAGACGTGAAAAAAATTAAACTCATTGCTCCCCTCACCTCAGATCCAGCGCTGCCCCGTCCTCACCTGCCATCGATCTTCTGTTAACGTCTTTCTTTTTCCAGATGAGAACGTCATTGTTGTAGCTGCTGATTGGCAGCAGCGGTCACGTCCCCTTTCCTGACTTCCACGGTCAGGAGCAAGCCCCCTCATTATTTTTTTCTGTTTTTTTTTGATTTTTTTTTTTGCTTTCCCTTTTTTTAATCAAAAAATCCTAAACATGGTATCAATCTTTCAAGGGATTTTCATATTTTAGGCTATGTTCACACGGCTTAATTGCGGGACGAAATTTTAGCCCCCCAATTACCCCGTGTGGACGGGGGGGGGCGGGACGGGGGAGGGGGGAGAAACAATCACTCAGGGGCCGAAACGCCGCAAAAAAGTGACATTCAATTAAGGAGCGAAATCCATAGTTCCTATGAGAACTGTGAATTACCGTAATGAAGGGGCCGTTTTCGGCCCGTAATTTGGGCCCTTCGGCAGTAATTAGGGAAAAAATACGGCCCATTTTAAGCCTTGTGAACATAGTTGACTCAAAAATTAGGGCAGGGCCAAGTGGACTAAGCTCTGGTTTTACATCCCATTTTTTTTTTTCTGTTTAAAAAAAAATGGAAGGCTCTATAGCCAAAAACGGACGTTAACTGATACAAATGGAAGTGTAGTCTTCTGTTTTTTTTAACTGATCTGTCGTTTGAATTTGTCAAATAATCTGAAATTTAAGGGGTCTTTCCATAAGGTAAAATGCCCTGCATCGGTTACTTGCATCTAGCTGCGAGCCAACTGTGCATGAGAATAAGGAGAGTGGCACTCTCCTTATTCTCGAGCCTCTCTATTTTATTAAGGTAATTTCAACTACATGCATGGAGGAGGGGTCGTTGTTTGTCTTATTTGCATTGGGCACCAAAATACCTTGTCCTGGCTCTAAAGTCAGTAATGGCCATAAGTCCTCTTTGAATATAATTGGATGTGGAATCTACATGGATTTCAGTTCAGAATGCATGTAGTTTTTTTATCCAAAAAATTTTGTGAATTTCCATCAATGGAATTGTTACTTTCACAAAAAGTGAGTATTGAAAGTTTTAAATACATAGAAACCATTCTTTATTTAACATTAATCTGAAATTTTTTGGAGACTCAAAGGTTACCTACAAATCATACTGTTCATTGATGACTTTCATGAGTTACAAAGTGAACTGAAACCCCTTTTTATAAACACTAAGTTAAAAATAAAATGATTTTTTTTCTACAGTTTTTTACAAGTCGGAATCTCTGTAAGCAATTTCAGTATAAAACTATGCTTTGCATTTCCACTTGGTGGGCAAGGGAGAAAATTGAGATTATTCTGGCCAGGAACAGAGAACCAGTGAATTCATTGTGGATTTATATGCAAAAAAAAATCTTTGTTCTACAATACAATTCCATTGGGAATAACAGATTTTATTTAAGCTTCAGTTTAATTTCAGAAAATAAATTCTCTTTCAGATGAACCCTGTACTGTCCATCAGGTGCATGAAAATCCTGAGTGCCCTGACTATAGCATTGCATAAAAATAGAGTTATCTCTTACTGTATCAAGGATCATTCACACAAGTGGTTGTGAGGTTGCAGAATCAATTTTTTACTACAAAATTTAAAGACAAATTATATTTAAAGTAGAATTTTCTTTACATGAAGAATTTGGCCCATGGAAAAGAATGTTCTACCATGCACAGTATATAAATTAGGATGTAGCGAGGGGCAGGCCGGGCACTTACTCTGAGTGCAGTAAAATAGGAATATGAAGAAGGCACAACATGAGAATGTCTGGGAGCTGCTTCCCCCCCCCTCTCCTGTTTATTAAAAATCCAGATGGACTTCTTAGTTTTTCCGAGGAGGCCTGGGGAAGAAGGGAAGAGAGAATCAAAAACATCACAGCAAGCTCTGATCTCCTCTCACCACAGCTCCCTCTCCAATACTGAGATGTGATCAGGACTGGATTCAAATGGACTTGGGAATCCAAAGGAAAAAGCGTAACCAGGGCTCCATTTTTGCCCCCACCCAAAGGGAAACCCAAAAAACAATAAGATCTAGTGACGTTTTTTTTTCACCTTTTTGACATTTTTTGTAGGTTTTTTTGTAACATTTACTTGTCGTTTTCAACATTTTAAGGATGAAGCTATTTTTGGATTTTTATTTTTGGTTTTGTTTTTTCCTTTTTCTTTCTCACCTTCCAAAAGCCATAACTTTTTTGTTTTTCTACCTACAAAGACATACGAGAGCTTATGTTTTTTGTGAACAAGATATACATTTTAATGGTATAATTGACTAAAACAAAATAATGTCTGGAAAACCCCCAAAAAACCCCTGTAAGATAAAAATTGTAAAAAAAATGAAATTTGTCCAAATTTTTTAATGGGGAATTTATTTTTATGGAGTTCACTGTTTGGTATAAATTACATAATATCTGTATTCTGAGGGCTGAAATTATGGTAACGATACCAAATTTAAAAAGTAGCCAATCAAGGGCTGTGGACCTGTACTTTATTCAGTTTAATGCGCAGTAAAGTTTACCCGGGATCTAAAAGGTTTAAAAGGGCCGGGATCAGAGTTGCCTCCAATCCTTGCCACTAACAGCCAGCAGCTGCAGCATATGAAGTAGACTCATGGAGTGACCCAGCTTCTTACCACCTTCATGCTTCCAGAATGGATATACAGATCATGGAGCATCAGGTGGATATCAGGTGGATAACAAAGAATGCTTTTAAAAAAATGGGCACAGGGACCATACCCAAAAAAGGGGGGGGCACGGTAAGCGCAAGTTTGTCAAATTTTAAACCCTTTTTACTACTAAAAACCTGTACTTGTTTTAGAAGCTAGGGAAAAATTTGGGGAGGACGGGGGTGTTGCCATTTTCCCCCTTTTTTAGGCCTTTTATTTTTTTTTTTTTATAGCTGAAGTCTTATATTTTGAGGTCAGTTGAAGATTTTTAAAGTGACAATTTTTTTATGAAAATTTAAAATTGAATTATATTGGGTTTTTTTAAAAGGGCCCCCTTTGGTGCTCTCCTTAAAAGTAAAAATCTCTCCCAGGGGAGGACATATATGGAACTAGGGGCCTCAAAGTTCATTTTCTCATATATTTTTCAGTGTATAATGCGCCTGAATCTATGAAAATGTTTTTTGTGTGCTCATAAATGGCATCTAAAGTTCATTGGACCTCGTCTGTGTGTTTGGCGCATAAAGAAATTTTGGCGCATTAGTAATGCCCCCAAACATTATAAAGGCTTAGGGTGGAAATAGAAAAAAAAGTCATTAGAGGGAAGGGATTTTTTAAAGGGAAAAGAAAAAAATGGGTTTTATCTTGTTTGGGGGACGACAGGGCCCAGCAAAACCTGTGGTGTGCCCGGTCTTGCTTTATGAAGAAAAAAAAAAAAAAAAAAAACAAAGGGGGGAGAGCAGCAAAAAAAAAATTTCAAAAATTTAATGTATAAAAATTTAAACATTTTAAAAAATTTAACAACTTAATCA